>MU224790.1:10033399-10053816 GCA_018584345.1 Thuja plicata
GTTTCATCAATCAATTATTAATTAAGAATAATATAATAATTTAATATTGAATATTAAATTTCATATGATTAATAATAATATAACATATATAATATATTATTATTAATCAACATATATTATATGTATTTTAATGATCGTACGACTGAAGCTACAAACATTAACACTCCCTCTTAGCTAGGGAGGATGATCAAATAGAATGTGTAGTGGTCTCCTGCGTGAACACTTATGACCCTCACCATAGCTATACAAAACATCAACACTCCCTCTTAGCTAGGGAGGATAAATCAATCCAATGTCAACACTTAAATGACACTTGACAAGATCAATCATATGATGTAAGCAATAAAAGCATCATCCTCATGATGTAATCAATAAAAACATAGTCTGAAGATGTCGATTGCCTCCATCGACGATTCTATCCACAAGCTCTCAGATGGATTGCCTCCATTGACAATTATATCCACAAGCTCTCAAGTGGATTGCCTCCATCGACGATTCTATCCACAAGCTCTCAGGTGGATTGCCTCCATCGGCGATTCTATCCACAAGTTCTCAGGTGGATTGCCTCCATCGGCGATTCTATCCATAAGCTCTCGTGTGGATTGCCTCCATCGGCAATTCTATCCACAAACTCACAAGCTTTAGAGTGGATTGCCTCCATCGACGATTCTATCCACAAGCTCTCGTGTGGATTGCCTCCATCGACAATTCTATCCACAAACTCACGAGCTGTAGAGTGGATTTCCTCCATCACCGATTCGATCCACAAGCTCTCGTGTGGATTGCCTCCATTGGCAATTCTATCCACAAACTCACGAGCTTTAGAGTGTATTGCCTCAATCGGTGATTCTATCCACAAGTTTCTCAAGCTTTAATATGGATTGCCTCAATCGGCGATTCTATCCACAAGTTCTATCTATCATGATCTGTTTCAGCCATCACAAGATGTCTATCACAATAGAAGGTCAAGTTATTGTAAGATTGTCACCTTTCAATAACTCTTACAAATACAAGTGATAATCATTTGGAAGTCATCACTTCCTCATGATGTACACAGGTGGCAGGCCCATTAAAAACATGGAGTCACACACATGACATCCACCATGCCTCAACGTAGAGGGTGGAAACAAGGGATTTCACCTCGAACTTCTCTCACAGAGAAGAACTCACTGAGAAGATATCAATCTGTTGATCTTTTCATCCAAGATTGCTTAAGATAAACTGTCAGACTCTCGCTGAATTTGATATCAGTCTTCTGAGCTCTTCCTCCAAAGTTATCTCTGAGGTGTCACTCTCTCTGAATTTGATATTAATCTTCTTTTTCCTGCAAGAGCATCTCCCGAAACGATCAAGGCAAATATCTCTTATAGTACGTATAGAATTACAGATGACAGAGATACTACAATGAGTAGATAAATGTAATATTCAAGGATAATAAATACTTATTTGCGCATCAACATCCTTGACACAAGTTGCTTCAATGAAGGTCCATATACATAGAATCATAAAATACCTCATATTATTTGAGAGACATCTCCCCTTTGAATTATCTCCCCACTAAGGATGGTTCAAATGGAATTGTAACATTGGCTATTATTCCCCCCCACAATCTACAATTCCCACTCTTGTATCGTTGAACAATTCTCATGTCTTCTTGTGAAATGACTTGATTGCTCCAAGAGAGGTGACACTCTATAATTAATAAATTCTTTCTAGAAAGGGACACCCTTCCTTGAATACGTGCTTCTTTGTTAATGCTTGACCACGATCATAACAAATTAATATATCTCTTTAATGAAAGCTGCTTTCAAGAGTTTCACAGACCCGTACACAGTCCATCATAACTTTTGAACCCAACAATTGCTCTCCAATCGCTCTGGTGTGATTCTTCCAAATTTGTTTTTGACCAATATATCCAAACTTCTGCACAATCCAACGGTCGATTTGTGAGATATGGTCCCTGTACTGACTAAGACTGTATTTTCTGAGAGTCACACATTCACCATCAACAAACTACTCTCTTACATTTGCAACTTGGCTCTGATACCATGTTAAGTTTTAGGATAGCTGCAACTGTAATAACACTCTATGTTGTATGTGTTTTTTCAAATGCAGCAATCTCTCTTTCATTTATATTGGGAACAAGGCTAGGAGAGACATGTCCCTTCATGGGACATGTCTATTCATTATTATTTATAAGAAAGGACATGCCTCTTCCCATTAATTATAATTTAATCAATCTTATAATGTTTCATCAATCAATTATTAATTAAGAATAATATAATAATTTAATATTGAATATTAAATTTCATATGATTAATAATAATATAACATATATAATATATTATTATTGTTATATGTATTCTAATGATCATACACCCCTTAACTATTTCTTCTTGTTGATGTTGGAGTCCTTGAAGTAAATAGTCTTCATCTTTTCTTTTAATATTTCCATATCCATGTTTTCTTCTTTGCTTTCAGCGAACTGAAATGTTACCCTCATTGCTTGAAGAATTTCGTCTTGAATCACCCGGATTGTTTCCTTTAACCATTGACAATCACACTTCACCTTCTGAGGGGTGTCTTATTTTGAAGCTAATGCACAATACCATCCATTGAGATTAAGCACCTCATCTTTTCTAATCACCTTGCCTTTCTCCAACACGGGCCTAGAAATTTCCCTCATTGCTTGCAATTGTGGAATGATTTTCCCCTTGATGAGTTGTTTCTTCTTCACAAATCATGCACAAAGCTTGGGTTCTCATTTGGATGGAAGCAACCATCTTGTAACTCTCCTTGAATTCCGGAAGGAAAACATTTGCCTCTTTGGAGACTTCTTTGATCCATGCCTTTACTTCTTGAGTTGCTATCTTCATGATCTCCAAATTATCAATTGATTCTCTTTCAAGTGTGGCAGAAGGAGCAAAAACTTGATCTTTTTTCTGTATTGGATCCATAAAATGTTTGATATATTCTTTCAATTGTTTAGCTTCTTCCTTGTATTGCTTCTTTCCAACTTCTTTACTCAATCTTTGCTCTAAAACTTTGATGTCTCCATCAACATGTTCAATCTCTTGTTTCTTTGTAGTTGTTCCCAAATCATGCTCGATGATATCATAATCTTGAGGAAGAATGTCTTCTCTTGCTTTATCACCTCTTGGAATGACGATCTGAACTATGTAGGCACCTAAACCAGCTCTTGTGATCTTTGCAAACTTCTTAGCTAGCATCTTTTCCTTTTCCTTTCCAATATTTTTTCTAAGATATTTTCAATATTTCTCGATTGGTGGTTTTTTTGCAACTTCCTCTATTTTTAGCATCTCTCAACCACGCAAGAGCACTTCATTCTCCCAACTCATTGTTTGGTTCCCCTTGATCTCGTCTTTCATTTCCTTGGCTACCACCTCTTTTATTCTCCACCTCTTGATTTTCAGCTGGTTCCATGATCATATCTTTGTTGAGGTTCTCATTTGGACGACCAATTTCATCACCTTCAGGAGTATCATCAATGTTGATCATTTCATCATCTTCTTCTCTTTGTGGAGTAGAATCTACTTCTTACCTTGACTTAAGGGAGAATAACTTGAACTTTGGCTTATGCTGGCCTCCGATTCTATCACAACCTCTTGAGGTACTTCTTTGTTCTTGGCAGGTGTGATATTTTCTTGCACCGAGGTAGCACTTTCTTTTGATGGAGGAGCACTTGGTTTTTGTTTCTTGGATGGATCTCTTGACTTGGTGTTTCCTTCTCTTTTGTGCCCTTGGTTTGTGAAGCTTTGTCACTATTCTTCCCTTTCTTGCTACTTTCACCCTTTTGTCTATCACTGACTTATTGTGGCTGCTTGGATGATTCTTTTTCAATTTCTTCCACTTCTTTCATCTTTTCATAAGTCAGTGGTATTCCTCCTTTTCTCAAATTTTCTATCTTTCTATTCAACCATTCTTGAGTAAAGGTGTGACTGGTATCATCAAAGCTTTCAAGTTGATATCACGTTGGTCCAACCAATCGATAGGTTCCAACTCTTGGCCCTTTGTTGTCACAAAGTCCTTTCTAATAAGACTACCATCGTTCTCCAATTGATCGGGTACTTGAGCTTGTTGCCATTTGTATTCTCTAATCATATCCATAGTCAATCTTTAAAATATCCTCTTCCTTACCTCAAAATCATTGGCTGCATGCGCCCAATAGTCTTCAAAATGTGGCATATGCTCGAACTTGTTCCCATAAGCTCTCCAGATTTGCTTATTTGGATAAAAAAATTCTTCTTGCCTCGTAGGATCCCAATGCATAATATTCAATTCCTTCTCCGTTGCCTCCGCGGCTAGAAGAGATGAACAACTTTCGGCGCCAAGTTGAAGTAGGAATGTAATCCCTTGCTTGTGCTTTTGCTTTTGAATCTTGTCGTAGGTGATCAATTGTCTTACCACCTCCATCACCACTAGTTTGCTAGGGGGATACCTTGGAAGTCTTTTTGGGCAACATGTACTTTCCAACAATCTAATGTATGTGAACTTAGGAAACTGGATATACCACAAACCATATTTTTTTATAAACTTCTTAGCTTCATCGAATAACCTGTTGTGACTGGCCTCTTGTAATGTTCTCACAATGCTCATGGCAAATGTATTGAAATGCTTGTTGTTGTGGAGATGCAATTGTGGATAATATTCGTGCACTAGGAATTGCCCTATTTTTGTTCTAACTTGGCCCAAATACCTCAATCTCGGGTATCTAAACATCATTGCTAGCATATAGAACAAAGATAAACCCATGTAGATTGTCCTTGTTGTTTCTAGCATCCTTAATTGAAGATCAAGGTTGTTACTGATAATCTTGGCCCATTCAAACATCATCTCTCCGGTAGATATCTTGTTCATGAAATAAAACATCCAAGTTAGAAGATTGCACCTTGAGGGCTCCCCATTACTCTACTCAACTGGACGATGAGGTCACCATAGTCTTCATGAAAATCTGATTTTGATTGCTTGGGCAACTTGGTGTGACGCTTCCTTGGTTCAAGTAGCCAATCACTGCTAATTATGGAGGTGGAAGCATTAGGTTTGTCATTGTCGTGCTTTGCGGTTTGATCCTTTGTGATGTAGACTCTTATCTTATGATGTGGAATATTGAATGTCTCCGCTATTGCTTGCTCTGTGAGCGACACCAATATCTTCTTTTGTGGCCCATAACAAATGTTCTTGTTTGAGGATCATAATGATTGGCACACTCTATTATCAACTTTGGGCATTGCATCGTTGGTGGGAAGGTTGCTGCTTGAACTATTCCATTCATTGTTATTCGCCTCGCCAACTTTGATGTATTGCCTCTGAACATTCGATATCTAACTTGTATCATGTTGACCGGTCCAAGGTTCATGTCTCCAATTTTTTTCCATTTTGATCTGAAGCTAGACTTTGGCACCATCTCTTTTGTATCATTCTTTAATTGAGCTTGCCTAGCCACCTTTGAATTTCCGGTCTTTGGCTCCGACATCTTCTACCTACAAGGAAACAATGCTTATTAGAAACTTGGATTTCATACATCTTCATAAGATCAAAATTTTTCGAAGCTAAGAGGTGAAATCAACGAAATTTGAAGCCACCCTACTTAAACAAACCCGATGAATTTCTAGCATGAAGGGATTGAACTTTTCTAATCCATAAATCTTATTGTGTCTATTGACGTGTTAGACAAAATGAAAATTCAACTAAATTATTTGAACCAAGTTGAATTTCCTCCTAAGAATATACATTTTCAACTCCTCCCCTTTCTATCAATGGTCACCAAAGTTACATACCTTGCTGATAGCTCCAAAATTCTGAGTGTAGACATTCAGGTCTGCAAGGGTTTTAGCCTTTTATGTTTGATTTTTCCCTTAGAAAAATTCTGAGTTTGATCCTCAAGTTCGATTGGGCTTCAATGTTACTCTTAATGACTCCTTCAAACCTGACTCCAAATGATGAATTTGCTGCTGATAAGAAGTCTGCTCTGCACTTGATCGATTTTTTTTTTTTTTGGATTGAAATGAATTCAGGATCTTCCTTATATAGGTGACTAGGCCTTAGAGGTGCCTCCTCTTGTTAGGGCTGACCTGCCTTAGGGAGAAGAAATAATTTTAAGTTGTAAGTTGTAACGTTCAACTCCCCAATGCTGGCCGACCTGAATTTTAAACCTGATCTCTTATTTTATTGCGTCCAAATCTCTTCATTTTCCAAATAGACCGACCTGAATTAGGCCTTCAATCTGATTTTTTTTGGGGCAACTCTGTCTTGTAACCGATTTGTTTCCTCTAGCAAGGCCGGTGGAGATTTGAGGGTGCTTGGACAATGGTGTCCAAGGGAGGTGCGGATTCCACTCCTCCCTTGGACAGCCTCCAAACTTGTCCTCTTAACTTTTTCATGCCCTCTCTTATGGAACAAACTCAGTTTTACATTTTACCTTTTGTCATTTTCAGATTTGAAATACACCTTGGATCATTGATTTGACTTTGAAATTTGAGATTTTTAATCATGAAGTCCCTTTGATTTAAAATCTGATTTTGCATTTTTGCATGAAGGAGGTTGGTTTCTTCAAGAATTTAGATCAGATTTACATCGTGCAATGGCTTGATATGCTTACATTCAGGATAGGAACCGATTTGGTATCAAAGCTTCACCAAAACCACAGGGCGGAAATTCGGGGTATGTTGGGACACAAGTGTCCAAGGCAGGTGCAGATTCCACCTCCTCCTTGGACACCCTTGCCCGAGGTGGAGGTGGATTCCACCCCACCCCGTTGGACAACATCCAAAGGTTGTGAATTTTTTTTTAAGTGTTGCATATTCTTCCTTGAAACTTAAAATCCCTTTCCTATGCTTATAAATTCCCTTCTTCATTTCATCCAAGCAATTTCAATCATGCTTTGAGGTGGTTTCTATCATTCTTGCCACAGATCTGAATGTTAAAATCTTTCCATTTAGCTTTCATGTCGAGATTTAATTTTGTCATAGTTTGCATTCTCATTTTGATTCCCTTACTGAATGATTGCCTTCATCTTCATCTCGATGTCAAACTTCTCCATTTCTCCCAACCACGTTTCCACCATACTTCCCTTCGTTCTCAGTGACCAGATCCTAGGACCTGACTAAGTGTTGGATTTCTCGCTCATCAGTCCACTTTTCTCAACTGGCCTGACTCCTAAGTGGGCAAAAACTTGCTCAAACTCATCTTGTTGATCGGGACACTTCCATTACTGCCACTAGACTAAGGCAAACTAGAACACCTACTCCTGCTGCCAAGCAAAATGAGGGGGTCCCCACTTGCAATGGGGCAATGGTGTGAAGACCTCACAGGTATTGTGTCCTTGAGACATATTGCTCGAAGCACTGTAAATTGAGAAGGACAAAAAGGAAATTGTTTGTAAAAAATACATCTTGTAACACACCTTGTATTGGGCAGGCATGCCCTATCTTCATTGTATTTTATTACTCAAATGAGGATCAATGCATGATGCAGATAAGTTTTGATATGCTTTACCCCTTAACCCTCAGACCTCTTTGAAGCAAGTGCCATAATATCCTCTATTGTAACATACATATAGTTGGTTGCTTGTGGAGACACAAAGTGTTGTGATATCTTTCTCCTTTACAATTTACAACTACTTTCTGGTTTATCACTTCCTTATTTTAATCACAATGTAGACAATTCACTAATCACAACTAAATGAAACTCATCAAGTTAACTTCAACGGGAAGCAACTCAAGTAAATGTGGGTCATGTAAATAAGTTTTTATAGTCTTTCTTCCACATCAGATTTCACTGTAGCACATTGCATAATGCCCCCAAATAATAGGTAGCACGTGGGGTCCAGGAAATGGTTGGATATCTTTCTCATATATATACAATGGTTTTTTGGTTATCACTTGCTATATTAACTACACTATAGACAATTTAATCATCACAGGTCAATGAAACTCATCAAATTGACTTGAATTTCGCAGCAACTGAAGTAAATTTGTGTTGAACTTGAGAATCAATTCAAGTTGGGAATCAATCAGACTTGCAGAAATCAGTGAGTTTCACAAGCGTTATTGAATCTTGAATCATGACATGACTAGTTTACAGACCCTTAAAACACATGTTTCTGCTCAAATGCTATGCAAATCTTCATTTCGATATCCCATGTGATCTTACAGTATATTTTGGCCTGACACATAGCATTTGATGTATTGAAAGAAACTGATAAAGGGCTATAGATTCTAATCTTTATGTGTGTGTGCACTGTGCACTATGCTTTTATTTGTGGTCTTGGTGTCATTGTTCTAATATCTGTATTTTTTGACTTATAAATAAACTGATTCATCTGTATATTGATGCCTAAATTTTGAAGCAGATCACAAAGTTTGTATTCTATCTGCTATTCAAGATGTATTATTGCTCATTGAAGATTTGTTTGTAACAGGATGCAATTTTTTATAATCTATTTTTATCAAATATGGAGTGGTAACCTACTTATCTATCCATTAAGGAAATAATATCTTTAATTCTGCGAGTATCTAATGCATTTCTTTTGAATTAGCCTGTGGAAACTAAGTCGAATTGTTTGCGAGTATGTAACACAAATATTATGCATAGATTATGTATTCTAGCAACGACAATTATGTGCCTTTGCGACTCAGGGATAAAGCACACTGACACACGGTACAATGCCGCTTAAATAAAAAACAAAATTTTCTTAATGAACTCTGGCTGAACAAGGAATCACCAATCACATGAGTCGGATTGCACACAACCTTTTAGAAATAAGCTTAAATAAAAAACAAAATTTTCTTAATGAACTCTGGCTGAACAAGGAATCACCAATCACGAGTCGGATTGCACACAACCTTTTAGAAATAAGCTTAAATAAATACCGTACAAGCACCTATATAGTACTTTAAAATATGATTTCTAGATCTTACTATTGCAGGGAGGTTGAGGACTTTGCAAGGAGGTTAAACTCAGACTGGCCCGAAAGAATGCAAGAAATTCTTGCTTCAGGTCAGGAGCAAAGAAAAAATCTTCCAGGCTCTCTTAGCAGTGATTCATCTATAAAGAGATTTGCAAATAAGGTATTTTTCTCTCATGTGATCTACTGCTATTTTTCATCATATGTAAGGAATGTTTGGTTTATTTAATGCAATATTTGACAAATACAACATGCCCAATTTTCTCTAACACAGAATATGTTTCTGACAAATTAGGGCATATTTGTTTAATGATATATTTATTAGATATGCTTTTCTTGGAATGGGCATTCAAGGCATGCAAGCTTATCATTCTTCATCATTTTGTTTGTATATAAATTGTATACATTTATATTTGTGGCTTTCAGAGCTTGAGAAGTTTGAAGTGTAAACACTAGGCAGACAATCAATTAGTATTGTAGCTGACAACTCCATCAGATGCTTTTCATGGGAAGAGCTTTAAAGTTATACATATTAATCTGTTATATTTCCAGAATTGGTAATTAGTAAGCTGCATGTTGATCATGTGTAGAGCAGCTATAATCAACATCCTCTTAAGGGATTTTCAGGTTTTCTTAGTCATGAAAGGTTGTGTTGATGTTTTGAAAATAAATGTTATATCTAACTGTTGATGTTTGTAGCTGCAGAAGATATCCTGATTACCTGCGATGGTGCTCTTTCATATACACACCTTTGTAACCGCAGAACTTTTAGGTGGCTCAAGACTTTTGCCTTGGTGTTGCCGTCAATTTTCATAGTGTCTTCCTTCAGTTCACTATCGTAACAGCTGCCAACTCATGTGCCATCGTGTTAAACTTGTGCCTCCATAATTTGTAATATTACCGTGTTTCTCTCTTATTTTGGGCGTCATTTATTATTAATTAAAGCTCATATGTGTAACCGTTGCTGTTGATGCTATGTTGAGTGGAATGCAAGAGACGTTGGAACTCCAAAGGTCACCTTGTGTGTAACTGCCGTATTCATTTTGTCTCATGGCTCGTGTCTATTGAGCGGCACTGGATTATGTAACGTTACTGAATGCATTGTGTGATATGCTGTAGCAGCGATTGGATAGAGTGTAAAGACACTGCCTTGCAACGGGTGATATCCGGTAGCATCGTTTGGATGTATTCACGTGAAGTGTATTCAGTGATTATATCTTCTGCAGGGTATTATTATGAGTGAGCTATATATCTGTAGCAGTTGTTGAAGAACGAGATGGTGTGATCATTATCGATAGTGTATTATGTTAATGATTGTCTTGTTGTAGGAGTCCTGTGTATGATTATCGGGTATGATCATTTAGGAATGATTCTGTTTTGGAGAAGACAGAGCTAGTATTCAAAGTTTTTTGCAGACGTTCTTGCCATTATGATTCTCTGTAGTTATCATATGTGAATGTTTTTGTGTATGGTGTTGTGAAGTAGAAAGTCATTCAGTATTCAGTATAAGTTGAGCAATTTATATAATTGTAAAATAAGACATTCCTTGAGTGATTGTTAAGAGTTAACAATCTCAGTGGAGGATTAAGCTTGTGAGCTTTTTGTATCCAGACTTTTGATTATTCAATAAGAATCATTTTGGTGTGGCTGGGTTTTTCTCTTGAGTAGGAGGGTTTTCCTAGGGTATCTCTGGTGTTCTTGATTTATCTGATCTTTGTTTTATGCATTTCTGGTTCAAAATATTAACATGGTATCAGAGCCAGGTTTAAGGAAAGATCAAGAACCAGATTTATGCAAGTGCTTGAAGATTCAGAGGGAGCTTGTGTGGCAGAGGGAGAGTGCCAAGTCCTTTGCAGAGGATTAGCAAGCTCGAGAAGCAGTGTGGTTTCAAAAGCTCATTGTTTGGTCAAATATTGGAGACAACTGTAATTTTTGTGAAAATCAAAGCTGTGAGAATGCTGCCCTTGCTGAGAGGGAGTCTCAACATTCATTAGTTCTTATCATGTGCTGTAATGCATTTTTCTCTGAGACGGAGAAATTTGAGGTGAAAAGCCTTGTAATACATTTTTCTCCAAGACAAAGATATTTGAGGTGAAAGCCCTTGTAATGCATTTTTCTCTGAGACAGAGAAATTCAAGATGAAAGCCCTTGTAATGCATTTTTCTTTGAGACGGAGAAATTTGATGTAAAAGCCCTTGTTGCTCTTTCCACTCATGGGAGTAGCCATATTGGATTTCATGTTGAGAGACTCCATGACAACACCACGTTGAGTGACTCCGTGATGAGAGCTTGTGTTTATTTCACACATGGGAGCGGTGAACACCATGTTGGGTGACTCCATGATGCCATCACGTTGAGAGACTTCGTGATAAAGTTTTGGTTTCCTTAACAATGGGTGTAGCCATTGTGAGTTTCATGTTGAGAGACTCCATAACATGAGAATCTTGAAAAGATATCGCGTTTGCTAAGAGGGAGTGTGGATGTTTGTAGCTGCAGGAGATATCCTGATTACTTGCAATGGTGCTCTTTCATATACTCACCTTTGTAACCGCAAAACTTTTATGTGGCTCGAGACTTTTGTCTTGGTGTTGCCATCGATTTTAATAGTGTCTTTCTTCAGTTTACTATTGTAACAATTGCCAACTCATATGCTAGTGTGTTAAACCCGTGCCTCCGTAATTTGTAATATTATCGTGTTTCTCTCTTAATTTGGGCATCATTTATTATTAACTAAAGTTCATATGTGTAACAATCACTGTTGATGCTATCTCGAGTGGAATGCAAGAGACGTTGGAACTCCAAAGGTCACCTTGTGTGTAACTGCCGTATTCATTTTGTCTCATGGCTCCTGTCTATTGAGCGGCACTGGATTATGTAATGTTACTGCCTTGCATCGTGTGATATGCTGTAGCAACGATTGGATATAGTGTAACGACACTGCCTTGCAACGGGTGATATCGGGTAGCATTGTTTTGATGTATTCTCGTGAAGTGTATTCAGTGATTATATCTTCTGTAGGGTATTATTATGAGTGAGCTATATATCTGTAGCAGTTGTTGAAGAACGAGATGGTGTGATCATTATCAACAATGTATTATACTAATGATTGTTTTGTTGTAGGAGTCCTGTGTATGATTATCGGGTGTAATCATTTAGGAATGATTTTGTTTTGGAGAAGACAAAGCTAGTATTCAAAGTTTTTTGCAGACATTCTTGCCATTATGATTCTTTGTAATTATCATATGTGAATGTTTCTGTGTATGGTGTCGTGAAGTAGAAAGTCATTCAGTATTCAGTATAAATTGAGCAATTTGTATAATTGTAAAATAAGACATTCCTTGAGTGATTGTTAAGAGTTAACAATCTAAGTGGAGGATTAAGCTTGTGAGCTTTGTATCCAGACTTTTGATTATTCAATAACAATCATTTTGGTGTGGCTGGGTTTTTCCCTCAAATAGGAGGGTTTTCCTAGGGTATCTCTGGTGTTCCTGTATTCCTGATTTGTCTGATCTTTGTTTTATGCATTTATGGTTCAAAACGTTAACACTAACAAACACAAATGAAAGATAGGCAGTGTCGTTACATTTTAACCACATGTTGATTCAATTCAGGGAAGACAAGATTTCATTTTGATTATCAACTACGAATGGTTTGAATTTGAGCAACGAATGTATCTAGGTTTTTAAAATGAAATACAAGGTGTATTCTGTAACATGGTCTATGAAATGTTTAAAGAAATACCTAAGTTGCCGGTTTGGGTTCGGGGATAGGTACAGGTACGAGAACCCAATACGTGGGTGCGTGAATTTTTTTTAGGGGTTTGGGTGCGTATGATTATGTGTGTGTGTGTATATATATAATAAAAAAAAAAGAGATGTATAGAATTGTCAAACTAAATCATTTCATAGTATGATACTTGATCATTGATCAATGCCAAATTCCAAAGAGAAACATTTAAAATTTAAATACTTGATCATTGATCTATGTTCATGATTCTAATGAAAATCATTACATTGAATTACTGAATTACAAAATGAAAATGTAGTTCATGAAACATGATTGAATGTTCAATGTTCATCAATCATCAAAGGGATTATAAAAAAATCAACTATGGGATTTTCAGCGGTTGCAAGCAGATTATCATCATATTAGAACCCAAAGCGGTTCCACTAGCACTAGATGCACCATGGGCATGTCATCATCATCATCCACATCAACCATAGTGGCTCTAGCAAGATCCCGAATACTTGCCTCCAAGTTGGCAGACTCGAGTGCTACATCCCAAAGCTTTCCCGCGCCCTCCTTGTATTGGGGATCCTTACGTGATAGAAGGCACAAATTGGTATGCATATACACGAAGTCTTCAACTTTTTTTTACAGCCAACCAGTTACGCTTCACTGAGTGGATAAAGGAGTATGTACTCCAATTCCGCTTAGCAACAGAAGAGCTTGCAACCTCGAGAGAAAACCAACAAAATAAAAAATAAAAATGCAAGATAAATTCAAGAATGTTAAATTCTACAATACAAGTGGCCCAAAAAAAACTTGTGAGATGATCTTGATTGTGATAGGTTGGAGGTACATATAATCTCGACCATGGAGGTACCACCATGTAATAAATAGCATCCATTTTGCATTGGTCTTTGACAACACAAGGGGAAAGGTTTTTTCTTGAGACAATGAATCCAATTCTTTCCTAGCACTTGACTCCACCTCTGGATCACCGAAGAGTTTACTAAATGCCCTCTTGTACCCATTAGCAACTTCAAAATCTCTATATGGTGGCACTCTACCTGGGATAACAAGTACTTGTGAGCTATAGTACCTGGGAGATAGAGCATATGCAAGGAGGTGCAATGGTTTGGTCATCTTGTTCCAACGATGTAGAACAATGGCTTCCACCCTTTTATAAAATGTGTCTTTAGGATCATTCTCTCTCCTTTGTATTACCAATTTTATTTTCTCCAACATAGGGTCCATGCTATCATAGACAACCCCCAAGCATGGTTCATCTGTATCAGCAAACCAAAGCATAGGCATGATAGGTTCGGTGAATTCCAATACATAGTCTATATGAACCCACCAATCCAAGATCAATGCCTTCACCTTTTGGGTCCCCGCTGAATTTGATTGCTTCTAGATACCCCATTGGTTGCTAATAACATTTTGAACCAATGCCTCTTTCGCCATCACAAGTCGTCTCAGAACAATTGTGTGAGATGCAAACCGGGTCTTAGCAACCTAAGAACATGTTAATAGTAAGTTAATACACATTTAAAATATGTAAATAACACAAAAATATTTTATTCAATTGTGTAAAACATGACAAGTAAAACTAAATAAATTAAATTTTAAAATTTACCTTCAATAATTCCGATCTTGAAAATTTTCTGAAAATTGCTTGTGACGTGGTGGTTTGTCACAAATATCTGGATCTCCTCAGCCTCCTGGTATATTTCTTTCACCCACTCTATTTGGGTGCCAATTGCTTGTATCACCAAATTGAGCGAGTGTACGATGCACGGTGTCCAAAAGACGTGCTCATATCTAGCCTCTACCAAAGCACTTGTAGCCCTGCAAACTTTTGCATTGTCTGTAATTACTTGGACAACATTTTTATGACCCACCATCTCTATGGAGTCAATGAGAATCTTGGAAATGAATTTTGTATCTTTCACTTCCCCTTCACAATCAACTGCCCTAAAAAACATTGCCCCCTTGGGGAACACTGCATTAACATTGATCAATGGAAGATTTTTTGCAACCTTTCCATCCATCAGAAACAATAGATACACCTATTTGAACCCAAGAATCTCAAATTAGTTTTAGTTGGGCCTCTACAAATTTTTCTCTTTTTGAAATAAGGTGGTACACACCTTTTCATACCTAGGACCTGTGAAACCAGGGGGTGCATTATTTATTGCTGACACCATGTCCCTCCAATATGGTGATCTCACCAAGTTGAATGGAAGACTATTCACATAGAGGCAATGTGCAATTTTTTCATCAGCAATATCTCTTGCCTCATTTTCAAATGCCCTCTCTAATTGACCTCTCTTGTGGGTGGAGATTTGTGGTTCTTCATCTTCATCCTCCGTAGAGGGCATAGACAAGAAGGGATGTTTGGAGGCCATAACTAGTTGATAGGGTAATGTCATTGTTTTTTTTCTCGGAACTATAACCGCTTTGTTTTCCTTTTTTAACCAATCTGTCAGCATGTTCTTGTTCTTTTATAAGTGCTGCTATTTGTCTAGCAAACAACCTTTTCTTATCTGGGCCATCACACATATTAATCCCTTTACCCCTAGGGCCCATAAAATGAAGTTTCACTCAGTAATAGGAGCTATTATATTGTGCATTGCAAAAATTACACTTCCAAATAAACTCCCCACCTCCAGGAAGTTGTGAAATTCTTGTGGTATGTTTCCATAAAGGAGACCCTTTATCAATTTTGAATTTTTTGACTTCCCTCCCCACTAACTGAGCTTTGACTGCTAGCCATTGTTGCAATCTATAAAAAAAAAACTTGAAAAACTTCTTCACAAACTTGAAAAAATCTATCAAAAATTTGAAATTTTTTATCAAAAAACTAAAGAATAGGGTTTATATGCATACCTTAAACACTTAAATCTGCTTTGTGGAAGCTATTTGGCACTCCACAATCGATCTCCTTCAAATAAAATCACCTCACTTCAAACTGCCAAGATGGAGAGAAAATATTGTGAGAACAAAATGAGAGGTAAAAATGAAATGAAAGTGTGTTTGAAGGCCTCATATTAGGGCGTTTTAGGGTTCGGATTTTTTTTTTAAAAAGTTTTTAATTTAAGTTTGGGCCCACTTTTTTAAGGCTGGGCCATGGGTCCGCGCTGGGTTCGCCCGGGTGCGTGCTAGGTGCGCATGGGTTCCCTGGTGTGTGAACCTGGGCGCACCCACAGTGCTGGGCGCGCACCCGCAGACGCAACCGAACCTGGTAACATAGAGAAATACTAATCAATTTGTTGTAGGTTTATACTGCTGAATTTAAAATAGTGAAGATGCTGCAGTGGTTTATTGTTTTTTACATAAAGTAGCTGTGGGTTCTATACTGGCCCACGCCCAAGAAAACACAATACATTTGGAAAAATGTCTACAACACTATGTACATAGAAAGGCCACAAACTACTGCCAAGAACAAGAAACCTATAACGAAAATGATAGGCACTAAAGAGATGTCAGGTAGCTGTAGCTTCATCCTGCCTATCAATTATCATAACCCCAGTCTCTACAAGCTCTTTTTGTTATGCCCTGACAACACCTTCACTTGCCATGGTGGGATTCATGAACAGACTAGATATTTCCAGATTACTGTTTCTTAACACAACCTTCATATTATACCAAATCATTGTTAAATCCATGCAAAAGGCTTCAACATTTGACATACTGTAATCCACTACAACCATACCCTCTGCCATCTCTGCAAGCTTTCCTTCTATCCAAGCTAGCCTGTGAGCTGGCTCTCTCCTCTCCTTATTAGAGCTTTTCTCAACATGATGCTCCTGCTGAGATAGTATGAGAGAATGGATAAATTTGCACAAATAGACTCCTGTGTATGCTCAACCTAAGAACTGCAGAAACCATCCTGACCAAGCACAATTTTTACAAAGGCCAGAGACTCTGCATTCAAAATGTGGGAAATTTTGAATAAGCACTCATTTCTCACAGCTCCCCAAGGTTCTCTCCTCCGCTTTATCTTCTCCACTTGCAGACCAAAACAGAATACAAACTACCATGCAATGGAATGTGCTAAATAGATTAAAAGAAGAGAGGAAATATCCTCTTGCAACATAGCCAAAATCTTACTTTTGTTGCAAGGATTCCCATGAAAATATTAATAAATTGTAGGCAACTGGAAGTTAGGATGAGGAGATGGAATTTCGTGCTGGTCTTAAAAAAGAATTGAGTCCTCATCGGCAAAGGGATATCAACTGACCTCTTGATCTGCCGATCTATCTGTAAATTTTTTTATTTCCTAAAACAATGCTTGAAATATTCTGAAAGCTATTCCCATTCAACTTAACTTCCTTTTATATTAATGACATGATATTTCTACTGTCCCATGAAGATGAGTTGTAATGCTTCTGAAAGAAAACTGTTATGAGTTTATCAAAAAAGTGTGGTCAGAAATATTTATGCAAACAACTCAACACAGTTTTATTATAGGACTAAAATGTTACAACTCATTTTCATGGACTGTAGAAACATCATATCTTTAACATTAGAGGAAATTCAGTTGAACGAGAATAGCTTACAATATATTTCTTTTAAGTATTGTCTATCAGAATGCAATCGGATTGCAGGTAGATTGGCAAGTTTAGGAGGATAGATTGGCAAGTTTAGGAGTCGATCAATATCCCTTTGCCTTAGTAATCCAATCTGATTGTGGATCTAACCTCCTTTAATGTGACCGGGAATAAGTTAGAGCCCAAGATTTGTTTGTAATAGATGCAAAGGTTATAATGATGTAATGTCCCCTATTCGGAGTTCACATGATTTACCCTAAAATTCCCAACTAGGGTTTGGATTGTGCTTGGAAATGGCAATTTATTTAGTCTTTGTAATGTTCCCTACCAGGAAGCTGCCAAATCCCAATGATTAACATATGTCACTATGCATTTAAATGGAATTGAATTAAGAAACAATGCATGATTCATAATACATTTGACAGTTAACATACTTATGCCCCATTTCCTTACTTCTCTCCTAAACATCAACCCTAAGGAGGATGGGGAATTACTTGTCATAGGGCACTTGGAAACCATCTGCAAGCAGTCTCTCTCAAGTTATTGGGAATGTATGTTCATACCCATCTCGGGACTTTTCCCTCAAGGCATTGGAAATACATGTCCTTACCCATCTTGGGACTTACCCGTCATGTGAGGATTTACGCCCACCTCTCCCTATAAATCAATCTATCCTCTTAAGGGGCTATAGCGAGTGATTAAGGAATAGGCTATGAATATACTAACTTCAAATGGATTATGAATAATTATGAAAACAATTATATAAACCTGAATTACCAATGCAAATCTTGTTATTTCTGCAATAATATATATAATAAGAATAGTTATAATATTTATGTTATAGGCTCTATGTCTGCCTTAACTCTAGTAATCTTCAGACATGATCATAATTGAAAACAAGTAATCTAATTTATAATCAACCATCATACTAAACTGATATTCAACTGTGGCTGCAATAGTCTGCCAGCCTAAGATGTTTGATCTGCCAGTTGAGAGGTTCAGACTTGCAGGATTCTAATTTCCAATCCCTTCGATTCCTTCTTCCCAATCTGATCACTTCCTTCTGCAGAGTAATAATGTATTTTATATTCTCTGATCTTTCGATCCTTCAATGAGTGATGGAGACTGCCTCCTAACTTATGCGTGAGATGAGGAATCACGTATAAAGGTCATGACTTATCTCCTCTCAATCGCATCATTCCATATACGTCTAATCACACTTCATCCTTATAATAGCATCCTTTAATTATTATTGCTAAACATTCTCATCTCTAAACAGGGTAATGGGTTGTTGTTTATTAATTATTGTTAGTTGCTAATATTCATGGTTTGGAGTCTTTGATCATTGCCTTTCAGGATAGACTGATTCTTCATGAGTCGATATCATAAACCATTACTATCTTATGGAAGATAATTATTTTTTAAGCAACTAATGAATCACACTCTCTAGTCTTTGACCAAATCGTATTACTTCAGACTCAACATATCACATTCTTTTCTCGTGTTCAGATTCATAACTAACACTGCCTTGGACAATATTATTTCTCCTAATGGTGATGATGTGAATCGACTCTTTTTAAGTGTCAATTCTTTGCATCTTCCTGGATGCAATTGATTTCTTAGCAATGCTCAGAGTCCCTCGATAATCATGATTGTCAATATATATGAAGAGTTGGCAGCAACGGAAGATAACACCCCATTGATATGCTCATAGTTTCAGTGGTAAATCAGATTTGGCTAATTGATACTTGAACCTTGTCATTATGTTGACTTACTTTGGAGCGCCGATTATTCTTATTTGTCAATTTGCTTTTATAATTCATTGCTTACATAATGAACTGTGATTCTTTCTTCCATACACGCAGTCTATAAAAATGCTATTGTAATTTTGTCTCTTCCAGAGACTTCACAAAATTGAAATGATGTGCAAAAGGATGGGGATATCACAATTAGTGTATCAAACGGGGGACATGACAAATGACCATATACAAGATCATTCAATCTTTGTTGTTATGCCTCGTTCTCTCTCAGTAATCTTCAGTTTGTGTTATTTGCAAATCAACAACCCTTCCCTAGCCCTGGGGGGTCCCATGTTTCTAACTTGGGTACTTTCTATCTGGAGCCAATTTATAAATTTCAAGCATGCTGCAATAACAAACAAAGAAAAACTTAATTAACATACATAGTTTATCGAAAACAGAGAAAAAATCACAGATTGGATTTAGGGTTTGTAAATAAAAATAGATAGAAAACTGAAAATATTCTGCACAGAACTAGAAAAAAGACCTCATTTTCCTCTCTTATGATTCTCATTCCATGAATCTAAAATGAAAAAAAAACCAAAATAATAATAATGTGGAAGCATACCAACTGATAAAAGACAACCAAAAGAAGATATTCAAAATAGCTCCAAATTTACACAGCTCTTTTTAAATGCATCTAGGCTCTTTTAGATGCACCGAGAGTTGCTACAAATTTGCTCGAGTTCAATTCAATTAACATTATTGCTTCAAATCTTCTTTTTTTAACTTGTTTATACTTGCAAAGGAAATGAACATATTGAAGTGTTGTAGGTTTTAATTTTTTTTTCTTATTCCATTTTTCTGCTGCTTTTTAGCAGCGGAGTCTTACTGCTGGAACTCAGATCTGAGTACCTGGGACCTATGCTCCACGGGGACGCGTCCCCTATGTTTTTGGACCTGTTCCCGTACCGGGGACGGAACGGGGACGCGGGGACGGATTTTTGCCGTCCCCCAAGCCGTCCCCAAATGGGTCAAAATCGGGGACCGTCCCCAAAACGGCACTTTTTGACCATAGGAAACTTGGGGACGGAAATCAGTACCAGGGACGGCGTGGCCGTCCCTCGGCCGTCCCCTGTACTGATTGCCGTCCCCTATTTTCCAGCCGGCACTTGGACGGCGCCTAAAGCAAAAAAACATATTTTTTTAAAGTTTTATTACACCGCGTGAGCCCCACGTGGCTTCTAAGTTATAATTAAATAATGTAAACCCTATTTTGAGGGTTAAAACACTAAAAGTGTAAGTCTTCTTCTCATTTGTAGTTTTATGAAAGTTGCTAAGAGGAAGATGATTTAGATTCCTAGAGGACAGCCATATATTTGGCATATACTATTTGGCATTTGCAGATACATTATTGATTTTGATTATTATGGACATCCGATTATGGAGTTGAACTTCTATGTTATTGTTTAC
>MU224790.1:10054207-10080917 GCA_018584345.1 Thuja plicata
AGGATTGCTTTAAGACTTTCCAAGTTTGCCGAGCACCCCATAAATCCTAGAAACATCGATTCTCTCTTATTTAATTTATATTAGGATTACATGGGCTGCTTCATGAGCTTGTGTGATCCTTATTGGGTAACAGACTATTCCCATATTTGTTCTTTAGTTTTTGTTGATTAAATTATTCTATGCAGTTCTTGTTAATTATCATATTTTTTCCTTGCATTACAATATTGACATAATTCTACTTTGGCACCCACAGTTGGTATTGAAGCCACTATGCTATTTTAATCAATGGCAAATTATTAAATAAAAACAAGAATTGTGATAGCAGTAAGTGTTCTCAAAACATAACATGATGAGCATGGTTCTATGTTTCATCAAGAATATGCTATTTTGGTTGTTTGCAACTCAGACCTGAGTGAATGTTTTGTGTATTTCAGGCTTGACGATATGTTGAGCCTTTGCACGTGTAACATTGTTGAACTTTATTCCGTGGTGTATCCATTGTCAGAGTATACTGTCAAACTCACGACATATAGGTATGGTCTCTTATTGTGTTTCTTTTTCTGCTTGAGATTTGGAAAAAATGAAATGTGAGATGCTGAGTTGCATGACATTGAGAGCTTATCAGTACCTGTTAGGCATGATAAATCAATCATCTTCCATTTATTAAGCGAGATATTTGTGTCAAATGTTTTTAGCATTATGGATGTGTAATTATGCATTTTATAGTTGATTATATGGTACTGTTTGATATTTATAATCTTCCTTTCCCTCCAATTTGTATTATTTCTTATGCTTTCTCTGTTTTTTGCAGAATGCATATACAATTCGTAAGCAAAGAAAAAATGGGTCAAGGGTATGAGTATCAATATATATTGGGCAAGAATCAACAGAAGAATGCTCAAGTAGCCTGCGCCATTTTTTACCGGCATCCATCTAAATTTTAATCTTTCCTTGCTAATCTTAGGGAGCATCTCTTGTTTGGCAGTGTATCAAAATTCTTTAGATTCAAGTCAGTTTGCATTGCATCTTTTCTGCCATTATTTTCAATTGAATGTCTGCACAAAGCAAAATGGCTTTGTACAGAGTTCTCCAGGCCAAGATACTACTTGGTACGGCACTAATCAGAGTTTATTGCATTACATGTTCAGATGGACATGCTTTGTAAGTTTGGCCGAGGGTAAACCAATTTTTTCAATTTTTTTGTAGCTGTGTTCTATAAAATGGCATTGTTTGATGATTAGATTTGATCCTTATAACTTAGTAAGGCAGTGAATTAATTAAATCATAATTCAGTTCAGTCACATGGCTCTGCACGTCAGGTTTTGCAATTTCCTTTCAGGTTAAGGAATGTGCATCTGTGGATAAGAATGAGGTTTTGCTAAGCCAGAACAACACGATGCATATTTTTTGATCTCAGTCATGTTGTGGCTAGGGTTTGGGAGAAATATCTGGTAAGCATTTTTTTGTAACTAACAAATCTCAACATTATTCTGAGACGATGCCTGATTTTTGTTGGTTCAGTTTTGTCAGATAATGTGATTCTGGGCGATCAGATATGCAAATTTTTCAAATTGAAACACTGACCTGTGTGCAATTCTTTCATAAGCATCAACTACATGACAACATTCTCTTTAGGTTGATGACCAACTTTTAATGCAACTCCTGCATAGTTGGCAAATTCTTTAAGATCTTTGTTTGGCAGCTCGTTTGAGATGGATGATATATATAATATTTTTAACACAATTTTTTCTTAATTGTTTAAAGGACTCGATTTCTTTTAATGTATATAAAATTGATTCAGAAGATTTAATACGTTTTTTTTGAAAAAGGTCTTTGATAATTTTTCCAATGGAAAGTTCCAAAGATATGTGGACAATGGCAATTTGTTTGATAGATTACAATATATGCTAATATTATTTGATGTTTTTATTGGGAGAATGGGATGTTAAAGGTTAACGGATCTTGCAAAATTTAGTGCACCGACTTCTACTTAAGTAAGGTGAAGCTAATAAGTAGCCATATACATGATTAAAAACACATCTTTCTTATAATTACCATTACAAAAGCAAACTTTCCGAGGTAGATATTTGAGAAGATGAATCATTGACACAAAAGGGTTTACAATTGTTGTGTGTATGCGCTAAACTCTAACTCTTGAAAGTATTGATGCTCATAATATTTGAACGTAAGGTACAGGAAAATGCTTTTTGGAGTGTTTTCATGCTCTCTTGGAAAATGGTGTCATTGTTTAGTGTTAGTTGCATAATCATAGACCAAGGTTTTATTACCACTGGTTTTGTTATTTTTGTAAGAGATTATAATCAGTGTATGATTGCACTGTATTGCATCATTCATTTATATATCGCTAAGATATTTTCTTTAAATGCCCGATCTTGTGATAATCTTACATGACAATTTGTATAGTGTCTATCTGTAACAACTCTAAAAATGCATTGTTTGCTAATTGGAAACATTTTTTTGTTATTTTTTTAGCCATAATTATTGAAGAAAATATTTAACTCAATGAGATAGGAAGAAATGGTGTCCCTCAAATTAACAAAAGCTAATAGATTAGTATTTCCTGTCATGAAGTTCTAAACAAAATTAGATTCGAGAATTCTATCCTTCACAGGGACAAACTATTTGAAGTACTTGGGTGGTTGATATAAATGGCATCAGATTAATGGCAATGCTTAAATGTTCGGTAGGCTCAACAAAATATTCACGTAACGGTTATTGAACCCACATCGTGTGGAATTTAATTTAATATTTCTATTGGGGTTGTAAAACATGTATTGGAATGGACTAGTCAAAATGCAGTGAAAAAAAGTGTATTATTTTGGAATTTTTTTTTTTGATCGGTAAATATCGAATTTTGTATTGATAATATGACAGATTATAATAGATTTCAGCAAAAGCTGTTATGATCTTTCCTACTGTTAAAAACACACTAGAAAAACTGAAAGTGCCTAGACTAGCATTAACGTTGCTACCCACAAAAAGTTTTCAGTCCGTTCCCAAAATGTACCTTGTGCTTACATAGATCTAACCAGTTCGTCTTCTCAGTAATCAAAACAGAAAAAAAAACAAAAAGCAGCAGTTCCTTCCCTACTGGAACCATCCCAGCACTTCCTCCCAGGAGAAGTTCGGGATAGCTCTGGCCCTTGTGGCAGTGGCACCTGCGGCAATTTCCTTCTGCAGTTGACGGCGGGGATGAGGCTTGCCAGTGCTGTCAACTACCGCTGTTGATTTCACAAGGGTGGTCTTTTGTCGCTTGCCTTTTGCTACATTGCCTCGGGCTCGATGCACCTCCATTTTCTCCATATAGTACAAGATCATTACCCAGCCACGCCTTACTGCCGGTAGCCGCACCTCCATGGGTTGAGATGAGTTCCACACCACCAGAGGTTGGACTTCTCCTGGTTTGCCACCTATCAGACGCCATGGAGCATGTGTCATCCTTAGACCCACTCCTAACACTGTGTAGTCCATAATCCCTTTCAAGCCGACAAACCACTTGAGTTCTAGGCATTTCCTCGCCACAGAGGGTTTCCATCTTTGTATTTCCTACCATGAGTCCCAGGCCTAGAAAGAGAGAAGAGATATCCAAATTGGTGCGAGGCCTTGCTTCGAAGTTCAGGAATTCTTCCCCAAAAATTGTAGACACCGCCTCCAAAAACTCTGGGTCGTCAAACCAAAACACACTGCCAAGCCACTGTGTTGTAATCATGTCCCTGAAGGCAGGGAGTTGATTTGGGGATTCGAGCAAGCAGTTTGCCTCCATTGTCACCGACGCCGCCCACCAAATTGTGAGAGAAACAAACTCAGCCTCTCTACACGATAAAATATTCTCTCTCGGCTTGTGTTTTGTTTTGGAATGCAGATAGCTCGCAAACTCCTCGCTTTATGAAGAGGAGCACTTGACTAACGTCCCCTAAAAAGGTCGTCACATTAAATGATCTTCGTACTGAAAAATCATAGAGGTGTCTGGTGACGTCCATTGACCTTGTGTGAAAGGGAAGGTGAGTACAGAGTAATCATTGTGGCATGTTGCCAAAAAAGCCACTCCATCGAATCGGCCTCCTACAAACTTGGGCTTTGCCACCTGTCGCCTTGTGATGCCTTACTTCGAGCGTGTTTTTGAAGACACTTGGACTCCTTTCCACTTGAGAGAGAGATCGAAGTACACAAAGATCTCCTTGTGATCTTTGCCCGCGCCCCCATTTTCATAAAAACTGGTGTCTTCAAAGTCCCGAGACAAGATCTCTGGTTGCGTCATCTAATACCATTCAATTTCAAATTTGCTAAAATCTTTCATGATTTCTTTATTTTCATTGCTTGGTCTCTTCACTCCGATATTTGATAGTAAATTTGTCAATTCATTGGCTCCCGTTGTACGTGAACAATCTAGACCTCCGGGATGCTATTGAGTAAGGCTCGTATATTTCGGATGTATAGGTTTAGATGCCACACATCCATTTCGCCTTTCTTGATCCCGTTGATGACCAACAATGAATCCCCTTCCAAGATTAATTTATGCACCCTAGATTTCTCGCCATACGAACTGCTCCAAGTGCCGCTTGGCACTCCGCTGCGTTATTGGTACCATCCAACAAACACGAAGCTCCCAACGCCACAATGTCTCATTGCTCATTTCTAGCCACATAGCCTGCTCTTGAAGGGCCTAGGTTTCCTTTCTATGCTCCGTCGAAGTTGACTTTGATCCAAATCGGAGGGGGTGGGAGCCATTTGATTTTGATTAAGTCGCCTACAGTAAGATTAACCCCACAAAGCCCCTGAACGAGCCCATTTTAGAATTTGTCTTTTAATTTGCTGCACTTTTTGTAATAAACATGTGTTCCATTGACCCAAAGGGCGCACAAGGTAACATTATTGATGACATTAATCACAATCATTGTTGAGGAACTATGTTTTAGTGTCGTGAAGCATTTTAAAATTTGAATGAATGTGTCAAGAACATCTGTCCTGGAGACATGAGGATGGAATACAGTAAAATATATGTAGACATCATATGAACTGGTTACAACAAACCGACCACAAATATATCAATCAAATATATGAAGGCTATTTAGAGACACACACTTCTATCTAGATGAAGATCTAACTTTTTCCCAACAATAACAAAGGAAAGAGTGGGAAATGGTAAAAACAACAAGGAATGAGGGGAAATGAGCTTGGCTGAAGAATGGGAAAGCCCAAACTAGTGAGCGTTTCTCGAAGGAGAAATAGGTATTTGGGGCCTCACAGGACCACTTAAAGGTTGTGAGTTGGAACTGCAGAGGTTATCCTTGGAGAAGAGGTCCTGGGGTGGGGCCCATAACAGAGGGAAATGATGTTATCATCTTGGTGGAAACACATGAACATGATGGCTGCAAGGTGCCAGATTTCGAAGGCTATAGGAAATTTTCAGTTTGGAATAAAGGGAATGAGACAAGCAAAGGGCATGGTGGGGTCACGGTGCTTATAGATGAGAAGTGGTACGACATTGTAAAATTTGGAAAGGAAGACTCAAATAAATAATATATTTGGTTGCAAATTATAGTGAATGAGATAACCTTTAGGGTGGTTGCATGTTACTTTGCCCCACAAAAATCTAAGATCTATAAGAGGCGAAAATTAGATAGGGAAGCTCCGTATGCATCTTTGAAAAATGATATTTCAGTATTCATCATCACAAGTGAAATAATGTTAGTTGGGGACTTCAATGCTAGAACATCAAATAATCAGTCTTTGGAGCTGCTCGACAATGAAAAAGGAGAAGATAACCCTCTATGGTTGGTAGAGGGTAGCGAACAATCTTGGAAAAGAACATTAGAACACGATAATGGAGGTGTCTCACATTTTGGATCAGAATTAACTGGGTTGTGTAGTTTGTTTGGTTTGGTTATTTGTAACGGGGTGAGAGGCTGGCCAAATTCGGGAGTAATCATGTGCAAAACATACAATGGACAAAGAGTGGTTGACTACGTAATTTTTTCACAAAACCTCACAACTAGAGTTCTTGAGTTTGAAATTTGTGATTGCCCTATAGAGATGAAATCTGATCACATGCCTTTATTTGTTAAGTTGGACTTCGCTTCAAACAACTCACACAATAAACAAGATTCCCACATGCAAAATAAAGCAACGAACAAAGACATTATCCTCTTAAATAAGGAGAACAAGAACATCTTCAAGGCGAGGCTTGAGCAGCAATTTCTTGAAATGAATAACCTCTCGGTGGGTGGCAAGGTTAAGGAGGAGTGTGTTAATATTTGTGGCCTCGAGACAAAGATAAATTACATTGCAAATAATTGTTAATATTATTGTATTGGAAAAGATCAAATTAATGCTATGCATATCTAGATTAATAATAAGTATGCTACTTATTATTAATCTTATTATACATATTATTATATTACATACCATATTACATTTGCCAAGAGGGACGACTTGCACATAAAATATTATATTTGTCAAGAGGGACGACTTGCATATTGAATATTATATTTGTTAAGGAGGGATGACTTGCACATTGGATATTATATATCTGGACGACTTGCTTGTGCAAGTCAGCTGCATTAATAAGGAAGAGTCACACCTCTTGAATGCATATAAAGGTGGAGTTATGGTGTGAATATGGCAAGCATAAAAAACATAACATGTCTGCCTAATTCACACCATAACAACAGATAAGCAGATACATTCTAATCGGATCCATAACAGTAACAATTCATACTAAAAATTACAGTCATTCCTAGAGGAAGAATAGCAAACCAAAAGCGCAATATATAGTGAACTTAAAGGACAATACAAAGCATATTTGGAGGATGAAATATAGCAGAATTGGTGGACAAATTGAAGCAGACATAGAGGTTGAATTATAGCAGTAGATTGGAAGGCATCATCAAAGGGACTACAACAAACTTCAAAACCGGGTATTATCTATTCTTCTATTTATCTATATTTTGGAAAGGGCCTAAATCTTAGTTCTAAAAGATCATCTATAGATTGAATTTTTCCTTTCAAAGTCTGAAATATTAACATGGTATCAGAGATTTGGTGAATAAAAGGTCTACTTTCAGATTAAGGAAATCAATCTAACACTTTAAACTAAGAAATTCAATATGACAAATGGAGTTAGACCAGAAGATAGACTCGAAGGAGCCATAAACTTCTTATCTTGAAAAATTAGAATAGTGATTGTCTTCAAAGAACTAGAGTTAGATTCAATTATAGAAAATCCTCCTAAAGCCGAAATGGATAAAAATGAGACACGCAAATGGAATAAGAGTAATAACAAAGCTATGAGAATTCTAATTGACAGTCTAAAGGACCATATCATACCTACCATCTCCTATCTAGAGTCAACCTATCTAGTGATTTTTACATTATCATAAATGTTTGAAATTAATAATACAAGTAGAATTATGACTCTTAAAAATGAAATTTCTCGAATCAAGATGAGTCAAGGAGAATCTATTACATCATACTTTATGAGAATTATTGAGTTAAGAAATCAATTGGCAACTATTAGGCACACCTATGATGAAAAAGAACTATCTATGATTGCACATAACATTTTACCTCTCTCATGGGACTCCATTATACAAGAAATCAATGCACATCCTAAACTGCCTAAAATCTTTAAATCTTATACTCACAATCACGAAGGAAAGACAATTTCAAAAGAAAAAAAAAAGAATTTCAAGATAAAGGAGAAAGAAACTTTAGGAACAAAAGGAGAGATTATCAAAACAAGCAAGAAGGGAATTCTCTCAATAATGGATGGAGAGGGAGAGACTATCAAAACAACAATTTTCAAAAGAGAGATCTCTTTAAGGTACGATACTATAGATGTGACAAACTTGCTCACAAGGCAGAAAATTGTCCAGATCGAAACAATCATCAAGCCTCTATTGCAAAAGTAAAAGAAACAAGATTTGAACACTTTGTCCTTTAATCTTCACCTTGAGAGGGATTTTATATGTGGGCCTTCATGAGCTTAAAAGCTATGTTATAAAGTCTTTCTATTTCCTTGTTAGATCTTGCAATTTTGTTTTCTTGAAGAAATATCACATCACTTGTTATAAATAAATCAAATGTAACTATCCATTGAGAATATGATTCTTCGCTATGTTAAATCTAAATTATTATGTGGTAAAAATATGATTTTTTGTTGTTATACTAATATTTGCTTTTGAGCGTTGAGGCTCTTAATATTTGAGTGTTGAGGCTTTTGCATATTTGAGCATTGAGGCTCTTGATATTTGAGCGCCGAGGCTCTTGAGTGTTGAGGCTCTTGCATATTTGAGCATTGAGGCTCTTGAGTGTTGAGGCTCTTGTATATTTGAACATTGAGGCTCTTGCATATTTGAGCATTAAGGCTCTCGAGCGTTGAGGCTCTTGTATATTTGAACATTGAGGCTCTTACATATTTGAGCGTTGAGGCTCCTACATATTTGAGAATTGAGGCTCTTGGATATTAGAGCGATTTAGGCTCTTGGATAGAATCACCAGTGAAGATTATCTTTCAGAGAACTTGTGGATGTGACTTCCGAGAACTTGTGGATGGGATCTCATTTGGAGGAGATTTACACTTTGAGGTTAGCGTTTTATTATTTGAATTTACATCTTGTGAAGATGCTTCCATTATTATTTTATCATATAGGTTGAGACCTATTGATTAAAGTTTTGATGATGCTTCTTGTGATTACATAGATTTCAGATCTATTGCTGTGTTGATAATGCTTCTTACATAGATTAAAGATCTATTGTTATGTTGATGATACATTTTCTTACGTAGATTTGAGATCTATTTTCATGCTATACATAGAGTTGAGATCTATATGTGATTATTGTTTACATCTTGAGGATAACAATTCATGTCTTATATCTATTGTGACCGAGACCTACATGAGGTTAATGTTATTAATCTCTCCCTCAAGTCCAAGAGGGAGTGTTAATATTTGTGGCCTTGAGACAAAGATAAATTACATTGCAAATAATTGTTAATATTACTGTATTGGAAAAGACCAAACTAATACTATGTATATTTAGATTAATAATAAGTATGCTACTTATTATTAATCTTATTATACATATTATTATATTACATATCATATTATATTTGTCAAGAGGGACGACTTGCACATAAAATTATATTTGTCAAGAGGGACGAATTGGATATAAAATATTATAATTGGCAAGAGGGACTACTTGCATATTAAATATTATATTTGTAAAGGAGGGACGACTTGCACATTGGATATTATATATCTAGCCGAATTGCTTGTGCAAGTCGGATGCATTAATAAGGAAGAGTCACACCTCTTGAATGCATATAAAGGTGGAGTTATGGTGTGAATATGACAATCATCAAAAACATAACATGTCTGCCTAATTCACACCATAACAACAAATAAATAAATACATTCTAATATGATCCATAGCAGTAGCAATTCATACTAAAAATTACAGTCATTCCTAGAGGAAGAATAGCAGACCAAAAGCGTAACATATAGTGAACTTAAAGGACAATACAAAGCAGATTTGGAGGACAAAATATAGCAGAATTGGAGGACAAATTGAAGCAGACATAGAGGTTGAATTATAGCAGCAGATTGGAAGGCATCATCAAGGAGACTCTACAACAGACTTCAAAACTAGGTATTATCTATTCTTTTATTTATCTATATTTTGGAAAGGGCCTAAATCTTAGTTCTAAAAGATCATCTATAGATTGAATGTTTCCTTTCAAAGTCTGAAATATTAACAGAATGGGAGTATTTTAATAGTAGCTTTCTGATTTCTATAATCCACAAGGCTCTAAACACATGTAAAAGACCGTGTAGTAGGAAGAGGGCTACTAATACGTTTCCGACAAATCCATGGTATGATTAGGAATGTAAGGTTGCAAAGAGATCCATAAAAGGGAATGATGTTAGCAAATAAATCAAGAAGTGGTATACAAAATCGATTCAAGCAAAGAAGGAAGAGTATGTTAAGGCTAGAAGGAAAGAGTTAATATCCCTTGGAAAACACGACCCCAAATTTTTTTGGAAATGGCTGCAACAAGAGAGAAAACAAATTGAGAACACTATTATGGATGCTCAATGGCTTGAATATGAAAATTTTCTCTATGAACAACCTCATGAGAATAATGTTCCTCCCATAGTGAATACTTCAGAGGAACTCTTCACAGTTGAAGATATCAAGCTTGGGATAAAGAAACTGGAAAGTGGTAAAGCTAGTGATATTGATGGGCTACAAGCTGAATTTTTAAAATGGGGAGCACAAATCCTTGCACCTCACATAAAAGGTATCTTCAACCGTGTCATCTACGATGGTTTTTCGATGGATTGGGTAACGAGCATGGTTATCCCTCTTTTTAAAAGTGGTAACATCAATAATCCATCTAACTACCACACTATTATGGTCAAACCTCTTTTTGGCAAATTGTTCGGGAGCATGATAGAATGCAAAATCAGCAATTGGGAGAAAGGTGAGGGGGAAGGGCCAGAGGGAAAGTGACTTTTATACCTAGGCATTCCACCATTGACCATTGCATCACTCTTTGTCATTTAATAGAGAAAATATGGGATAATCAGGGCGAAGAAGCTTATAGCTATTTTGTAGACTTTAAGAAAGCCTTTGATACGGTACCTAGGGATAAGTTATTGAACAAAATGATAGAACTGGGTATCCCTGACGAATATAGAGCAGCAATGCACATATTATATGACATGGTTAGAGCCAAAATCAGAACTAATGAAGGAATGTCTGAATGTTTTGGTAGTGACATTGGTGTTAAACAAGGATGTCCTTTATCCCCAACCTTGTTTGGGATATACATTGATAAATTAGAAACTTGGTTAAACAAAATGGATGGGGAAGGTGTGCATTTGGCAGGGTATGTAGTGAAGCTTCTTTTGTATGCTGATGATCTTATTTTAATATAAAAAATAACTCAAGGTTTGAGAGACCACTTAAGGGCCCTAGAGTGATTTTGCCAGGAGTATGGGATGCAGGTGAACTTTACCATAACCAAAATCATGATTATATCTTTAAGGAGAAAAGAAAATCATATTACGTTCCTTTTTGAAGGCAACCCTCTGGAAATTGTGAAAGAATACAAGTATCTTGGGATTGATTGTCATTATAAACTCAGCTGGGAGACTTGTCGAGTGAAAAAGTTACAGGGGGGCTGGAAAGCCTTGTATTTACTCCAGAATAGAGGCAAAATGACTGAACTCTGGGAATGGAAAGCAGGAAGACTCTTTTCGCTTTGCTAGTCACGCCGGTGGTTCTTTAAGGATGTGAGGTTTGGGGTGGTAGCCTGTCAAACTACGGTTGGAGGCAGCTAGAGAGAATTCAGAAGCACCTAATTACAAGAAATCTCAAAGTTAAGACCTCTGTACCTTATGATATCCTTTTAGAGGAAGCTAAGACTTTTTCGTTGGAAGCTTCAACAATAACTTGGTTACTTAACTACTTAAAGAAGGTTGAAAACATGCAAAACCAACGATGTCTGGAAATTGTGAAGGATGAGGATCTTAACAGTAGAAAGAAAACATGGATGAAGCAAAATAAAAGTGGTTGGATAAATGGAATATTAAGCTTCATGAGTGTCGTAATACAAATGTGGACATAAAAAAGTTTTTCATAGAGAAGTTTTAGAGTGTCATATGCTCTAATAACATCGGTCGAAAGATGACTTACTATATGCAAGTGTTCAACCCAACCGGGGAACATGGGGAGAAAACATACTTAGGGGCTGTTATTAAAGAGAAATCAAGGATGTTAATGTCACATTTGAGGACGGTATCACATCATCTCAGGTGCGAGACATGTAGATAGAAGATGCCCAAAGAGGCTTGGGAGGAAAGAACTTGTATGTTTTGTAGGACGAGCACAATTGAAACCGAATGAAACTTTCTCATGGAGCGCGCAAAATATGAAGATATTTATGCTAAATTGATCATTATGAAACAATCTTGAAAGTGGACAACATGAACAGTCTATTTGAAGAGGATAAGGTCAACCAAACTACAGGTTTGCTGATAAAGATTCATAAAAGAACGTCGGAGTTGAAAATGATTATGAAAATTGTTTAAGGTTGTGAGTTCCTTTGGTCCCTTAGATTGCAAGGCCTCATCGACATCATTAAAATCATTCATCCCATGAAATGGATATAGTAAAGATGCCTACAAATCCTTTAGGAAATCTTAGACATCAATTTTGAGCAATAAAAGCATACATATTTGCCAATTTTTTAGTACTGATCAGCAAGGTTTCAATGTATAGGATTTCAATTAATTGGATAATAGATAATTCACCCTGAAAATAAGGCCAAATTCTTAATAAAAAACTCTTGCACAAGCATTTTCATGTGCTGAGATGGACAAGACTGTTTAGCTTCAACGAATGATGGGATGATAGTGGTTTCCTACCATTAAATCAATCAACAATCCATTACCCAAAAAGGGACATTGTACGGTGGCTCAAAACTCGACCAAACATCAAACTTTTGTGGTGGCTTCTCTATAGTAAAATCCTCACAATGAATAATTTGCATTCAAATGGAGTAATGGGGCTTGCTGTATGTTACAATTAAAAACAACCTTGAATAAGATTTACTGACTATATACGTAATCGCCATTGTCCATATTCTTAGACTACATTTGGGACAGTTTCTCAACTCCAAGGTTAAACTAATCAACACAATAAAATGACACTAACATATGGGATATGGTATTGTCCAAGAGGGACCCCCAATCTTCCGTTTGTTTGTTGTAGTTGTTACTCTCTTTTGGTTGTGTTGTTTCTTTGATGTATCTAGCCTGCTTCGATCTGTTTGTCTTTCCTTATGGCAGTTTTGTGTATCATTGAGATCCTAATTTCTTGTTTCGCTTCTATGAGTTGCTCCTAGGGCCCTTTTTTAAATCATTTTAATTAAAAAAACATATACGATGTGTTGGATATTGGTGTTCCAATATTTTGGCGTGCTACATAGCTTACATCCTTAAGTATGTAAAGGTTGACTTTGTGTTTGATGTTTTGATTTTGCAATTAGGTGGCCTTAACAATTCTACTGGCTTACATCGTTAAGTATGTAACGGTTGGATTTGTGTTTAATGCTTTGATTTTGCATTTAGGTGGCCTTAAAAATTCCACTTGTATGCCTATGATCATTTGTTTAAACATGGAACTACAAGGTCATTATCATACAATGGTAATTCCTAATGGCCAGAAATTTGGCCTCTGGCCTTTTTCTACCATCCTTATATCATCTCAACTTTGTGATGGATCAAGTTAATGTTTAATGATATAATCAAACAGATATTGATAATGCAAGTGTTGATGGCATGATTGGGCCAAAAAGGAAGCATGACCCCTATGTTGGGCCACAAACTATTCAGCCAAGTTGTTCGCTTTTGTTCATACACTCAACCTCATATAGGACACACTATCACAAAACTCACATAGAAGGCTTTACATTATCTATCACTATGATATATCATGTAGGAAATACTGTTATTTAGAAATAAAAAATCATTTAAACTATTTACCAAATTGAAGATTCACGATTCTAGTCTCTACAACTTAAAGAGGAATTTGCCCCTTTCCAAATGAGGCATTTCGATTGTCATATAAGAAGTAATAATAGGGTTGTGGTATATTTGCCGATAAAGTTATATAGAAGGAAATAACATGCCATTACCTTAAATAAACTTGGAGCAAAATGGCCAATATTATGAAATCAAAACAAGATACCCATTTTATTCTTTTTGTAATGAAATAAAATACGTTAAAAATCAAATTGATTTAAATCCCTTTTATTTGTATAAAGCTTCTAAATACTTATTTTGTAAGTACCTACATAATTTCTCTCATTTCTATGTATCTCAACACTATTCCCTACATTCAACCAACCCCTATCCTTGTCAATATGGAATCACATTCTCTATAAAAACTTGACGCCTTTTGCTTCCCATTGCCAACATGTGAGACCCCATCTCCACACCCCTTTAAAATCATTTATCTCAATATTCACTATATGGCCTATGCACTTCATACCATAACATTATTTTTATTGGACACAAAAACAAAAAAATGCCACATTTCAAGTCCCCATAGTGCTTCTCTTGAACGACTCTTTTCTTTATCTATAACGAAAAAATAGATCCTTTTATAGTGCATGATATTAGAAATTTTATTTCTGGATCTACAAATGGCTTACAATATATGAGACTATTTTGGATCTACAAATGACTTACATTATATCAAACTATCCCATACACCATGCAAATTGCCTTTAACTGTGCTACAATCAAGGTGTACATACCTTATCCCATAGAAGATTTGAATTCATGACCTCTCTTTTTAAGCATACAAATTCTACATCATCAGGCAAAATTAGTACAAATCAACTTTTAAGATAACAAGCCTACACACCCTTAAAGTACAGTATCAAATATTTTATAAATTACTTTGTATTAGAGTACGTAGTTACAAATTTCTTTGTTCAAATAAATGCTATCTACTAACTTAGTCTTGCCATAACCAAAATAAAAGAAAAAGAAAAAGAAAAAGGGAATTATGACATTAATATACAAAACATTAGATTTTAACATTAAATAACTTTTTATTATTTTACTTTTGAGTTAGTTCAACTAAGAATTTAGATTTTTCTCTTGATTTTCCCAAATGTACATGATGGATTGTTGCACATTGCTCAAGAAATTATGAGAGGGCTAAGCTCGAGATTCCTCAACACTAACCCCCACCCGCTACCAATATAAAATATTATTTCTAGCATTCTTTGTTGTGGCCATTAGTGAGGGTGTGGATGTTGTTTCTACGCCTTGAAAGGAGTGTCCTCTTGTTTGAGTATTTTGGGTAGCGATATTCCTCCCTTTTCTTTGTTTCCATGCCTTGGCATCTCCTTTTCTTGTGGCAATGACGATGAAAACTCTAGTTTGAGGCCTTCAAGTGGTAGTTGCATTAGATGACAATGTCTCATTAGAAGTGATGGTGGTTGGGGTGTCTCTTGTGTGATTTTTTATTTCTCATGTTGATGCTTCTAGGTTGAGTTGTGTATCCAATATGGCCATTGCTAGTTTAGAGTTCCTATTCAACATCCTTGGAGATGAAACAATTGCCCTCTCATTGTGGTTTGTGGATAGGATGTGATAAAAAATAAGACTTTTATTTTCGTTAAGGATTTCATCTTTTGATTTACATAATTGGATTTCAAATCTTGGAAGCCTGGAAGCCTCTCATTAGTGATAAGATCGAGTTATTTCCTAATGTCAACAAGTCTTCTTCATTACATCTTTAGCCTCTTTAAAGGACACAAATGTGAGGCTTGACAAGAAGTTTTGGATGTAGAGAGATCACTCCCTCTTGGTCAAGCCTTATTCATCTCCTTCAACCTCTATAATGAATCTCTTAAATTAAAAATCAATTTGGGTTAGGTTATTGAGTCTCCCTCTTTAGTTGTGCAAAGAGTTTTTCTATGAGCCTATTAGTCATGTAATCATTGGCTTCTTGAAGGTTGATTGTACTACTTCCTTTATATATTTTTCCTATATTTTAGTGGACATAGATTCTCCATGGCTCTTCACAAGGATATCACCTTGATAGTGGTGGATAGGCCTTAGAATCAACTTATTATCTTTAAGGGTCTCCCTTTAGATGTACATGATATTTTTCTATCAACTATTTGGCTTTAGATTTTTCACTCCCCAAGAGAAGGTGTACAACTACGTGGTGGTAGAATGTGGATGATGATCACTTGACTATAAATGCTTCTAGTGAAAAGTCTTCTCAAGATGTTGGGTTTTGTCCTCCTATTCCGCTTATAGAATATCAAGATTTTGAAAGGGCTTCTCTTGGGGCTGGGGTAGATTTTGGTGTCCTATTAAAATAAGTCCTTTGACTCCTATTGGTGGGTCCCCACTAGTTCCTTTTTTTATTTTTAATTTCTAATTTATATTGCTCCCATTTTATCGCGAGCTTTAGCATAGTATCTATTTGCTCATGAGGTAGTTAATGTTGTGCCCAAAATTTAATCTAAGGACAAAACATAGCTAACAATTTTTATTTTTATTTTTTCAAAGGTAAAGCACCTTTAATCTCTCTACTAATAACATAAGGGGACTTAATATTAAAATCATCAAGCAGTTCCTTTTATCAAAATTGTTGATTACCTAAGGCATCAACTAATCTAATGCTCGTATACTAGTGGAAATTGATACTTCTATGGGGCTTCCTGCAGAGATCAAACTCCCGTCTGCTCTGGGTAGCTGGGTCCAACACTTGGACTATGAAGGAATTCCCTTCAGGTGAAGGTGTTTTAAAACAAGGCATATTGATGCTAAGTGTGATATTGACATAGGAAGTCGAAGAAGCCCTCTTCGTGGTGGAACAATGCTTCTTCTTAACATTAAATTGTTCTAAAATCCTCTTCTCAGATGGGTGAGAAGGGTGCTTCTGATAAAGGGACTCAAGGTTTTGATGTTGGTGCTATTGGTTCTTTCCCTGTTGCTTCAAAGTTGGTGAGTGAGTTGGTCTCTTTGGGTGCTACTACTGGTTCTATCCCATCTCTTGATGGTTAAAACCGTGTTTTTGCTGCTCCTACTAGTTCTACTTCTATTGTTTCTATGTTGGATGGAGCTAGGGCTTCTGCGGGTGAGTCTATTTTTGCTGGCTCGGTTGGCCCTATAGTTTTTTCCTCTTTGGTGGATGGGGATTCTGGGAGTTCTCTTGGCTCTGGGACTCTGTTGGCTAGTTTGAGGCAGGGTGTTGGACCCTTACTGGGTATTGGGATTACGACTTTGGATTCTTTAAGCTGGCAGGATAAGGTTGCTAAAGTGGAAGAAGAATGGATCATGATTAAAGGTAAACACTCCAAACGGTCCTCGCCTTCATTTTATATGACTCTTTGGTCCCATAAGAAGGGGACTAAAGGAAAATATTAATTGTTGATTTGGGTCCTGGGTTGCTGATCTTCAAAGGTTTATCTTTGGCAACGTTCTTTTGTGCATTGTTTGGGGGGCTGGCCTATAATTCTGGCGGGTCTGTGGTGTGTTTTTTCAGGGGAATTGCAATGCTTTATCTAAAGTTTTAGCTCTATGCAGGGTTTTAGGGCCCCTTCAAAACTTGTTTTTTCCATAATAAAAAACTAATCTAATGTTCCTAAGGCATCAACTGACTCCCTGTTAGAGGAAGTGGGTGAGGCTATGGGGGATTTTATAATGATGGATAAGGACTCTTCTGATATTTTTCATTCTACTCATGCCCATACTTTGGTGGATTTGGATGTTTCTAAAGGGATCCCAGCTGAGATCAAACTTGAAACCTCAAAGGGTTCATGGATCTAACCTCTTGACTATGAAGGGATCCCTTTAAGATGTCGAAGATGCTTAAAAAATGGGCATGTCTTGGATCTGTGTGGTTTAGAGAAAAAATGTCTGCTTCATGGTGGCAGTGTATATCTTCTAACCATTATACTATTAGGGAGAAAATCTTCTCCTAGGTGGTTGCGCATGAATCTCTGTGTCCCACCTCTTCATCGGTTGTTGCTTGTGTGACTCTTGGGAAGAATGGTGTCGATGGCTCTTTAGCCTCTGATGGTGCTCTGGCTAGATTTCTTGGCTATATTATGGAGAGTGGTGATGGAGCTATTGCTGCTCATTCCTCCTCTCAGAACTTTGATGTTGTTTCTGGGAAGAATGGTGCATATTTAATTTATTGAGCTTGTGAAAGGGCTTTGGCTGGGGCTAGCGTCTCTTTGGTTGCCGGTTCTTATCCTTAGGTTTTTTTTGGTCCTGCTCCTCAGATTTATGCTGGCCCTATTTCAGGACCTACTGCTGGTCTTCCCTCTCTGGGTGTGGGGAATTCTACGTTGGACTTGATTTCTTGGCTGGTTGCTGCTGCTAAGGTGGATGATGATTGGATTGTTGTCAAATGGAAGGCATCTAAATTGCCTCAACCCCCTTTTGATGTGACCCTTTTTTCCCACAAGGGTAAGACAAATGGTAAATCTTAATGGTTTTTGGCTGGGATAGGCTAGATTTCCTTCTAGTCCTTTTCCAATTTTTGGCTGCATGCTGGTTCTCCATGTGCAAGTTTTTCTTTGTCATGCAACATTTTCTTTTGGTGGTGTGAGTATGTTGGTTCTCCCCCATCTAATTTTTGTCAAGTCTTGGTCTTGTCGTGTTTGTTGTAGTGGGTGATCTTGAATATCCTTTTTTATGGGTTTCAGGTCCCTCCAAAACCTGGTATGTACAAGCTTTCAGGTCCCTCGAAACCCATTTTTCACTTAATCAAAAACTAATCTAATGATCAACATATGACTAGGTATTCCAAGAGTTAAATACATATTATGAATAAACCCTTACTTGACTCATTACAAGGATTAAACTTTAGTATGAGAAATTTAGCTGAATGGAGAAATTTATTTGTGCAATAAGCACATTATTCAAGTAAACAAATTTTATCGTTGTGTTCAGATGAGCTTAACTCACAAGGGTATTTTAGTCACTTCTTGTTGTGTTGGACTTAGGTAAGTTACGTATAGAATATGGGGTCACTCTGGCTGATTGATCCCCCTTCTCATCGCTTTTTGTAAGCGATCAACCAAATATTAAGTAGCCCATGAAACAACTCTTCACATTTCTGATATTTCTTTTGTTAGTCTTCTCTGGCATCCCCACCCATGTTCAACATTTATATAAATAGATCTAGACAAATATAAGATTTTTATGGTTTTGAATTTCTTTTTTTTTTTTTTTATATGTATGTTTCTTAATACTATTTATTAATAAATTTATAATTAAATATCAACAATTGATCTTATATTATAGCTCTTTTTTATCATTGCATAATATATTTTTTAACATCCTCAACATATCTTAATCCTTTTTCAATATGCGTGTGTGTGAATATATGTGTATATATAATTCTATAATCACTTAATAAATTATTACTATATTTTTAGTTTATCATTTTTTATTTTCTATTTTTTTGAGAGCTCTTCTTAATATTGTTAGTCCTTAGTTATTATATATTATACCATTTTATATTAGTTATATAAATATGCATATTATTTAATATATAGTATTGTCTTACATATCATTAAAATCTATTTAATATCAAAGAGGTCTAAATAGTACAATAAATAAGAATATTATTAACTGATGTAACTCATATCTCCTTCCTAAGTTTTTTTAATCTTGATTTTAGCATCTAATTTTTTTTTAAATTTATTTTATCTTTGTCATTTCTTACATCTTAACTTTTCTTAATTTTTTTAAATTTTTATTTCTTGTTTTTCCATTGTTCTTACCTTTATCCTTTGTTTTATTTAATAGATTGTTCATTCTAATACATTATTATTATTAGTATTTATTGGATATTGTATATTGCACATATATTAAATTAGGTATAAATATATTTACTATAATTTCAAATTAGCATTACCATTATATTAATTTACATTCAATTTTTCTATACATTATCTAGTATGTTATAGTACCTTCTTAATTCTTTTCAAAATGCTATTAATTATCTTTACATTTGATATTAATAGGTATTAAATCTAAAATCAACATTTCTTTTAATTTTCCTATTCATTAACTAGTACAAGTGGATTATCTTGTTCATTCTTTTCTTAATGCTTTTAATTATCTTTCCTTTTGATACTATCTTTCTATTTTTGTTTTTTAATCTATTTTTCTTATTTAGTTATCTCATTAATTATTTTTTGATAATTTATTATATGTATTTAATATCTTTTTCTTCCTTTCAATTATTTTTTGATATTAAATAGCAACAAAACAATGGTGTTGGCCCTTGTAAAATAGGCCAAAATGGTCATTTAGAACAAGATGCAGAACATACCATTATTAAAACACTAGCTGTAGATGTCCAAAAATATTAATATTAATATTGAATTTCCTTTTATTCATCTAACTATTTAATTAAATTAATTAAATAGTTTCATTCTTAGTGTTTATATACAAAACAAATACTATCCTAATGCATTTTATTTAAATACATTTTCCCTCCAAAATCCCCTTTTTAATAAATTTATATTTATTAAAAATCCTCCACTAGCCTAAAAATCTTATAAACTTGGATTAAATTAATCCTTTCCTCACCTTTTTGCTAAAATCACCTCTTGCTAATATTCCTCTAATCCTAATTAAAAGGTAATTTACCTCTAAACATGTGCACAATCCCCTTTGACTTTTCCAACCCAACCCTCAATCCTAGCCACTCATCTCTTTTCCACCTCTTAATCTCAATAGTCTATTCCCTTCACAAATCTATAAAAAGAGGCCTTCCTCTCTTGCATTTCATCTCTCACATTGTTTTTGCACCGTTATTATGCTCATTTTTCTTTAGAATTGCATAGTGTTTTCATGCTTGTAGTTGTTTCTTTCTTAAATAATCTAGAGATCATATGCTAGGAGCTTGGTAAAAGAATCATTGCTTCAATCTTGTATTGCATTGCATTGATAGTAGCTTAATCTTCACAACTCGGGAAGATTTGAGACTAGTTGTTCCATACTAGCTCTTGAATCCTTCCTCCATCCATTCATCTTGCATTCAGCTTAGCATTTTACTTGGGGATTTTGAGTATTGTGTCTGAGAGAGCACGTTCACACCTCCATAAGAGAGCAAATCAAACAAGCCTCTTGGGTGCACTTGTTTTAGGCTCTATCTGATGATATGAGGATCATTTTGTTATTTTCATGCTTGTTTAATGTTATTTGAATCTTTCACATGGTAACCCTCTGAAGGTTTGATGTTTTAGTTGATGATTGCAGGCTGAATATTTCCTCGTATACATTCTGGCACACCCAATGGGACCCATATCCCTATAAACATTCTTCTCTTCTCTTCTCTTCTTTCATTTCTGTCCAGTTCACAAATTGGCGTCTGTGTTTTACAGAGAGGATTCTGCGTATATGCCAGTTTGTTCTGGATCACCCACCAACGTCTGTGCTCAATCGACGTCTCTGATATATCTGAACTGGCGTGTTTGATACAACACCATTCTGCCTCAAACTTGCAAACTTAATCATTATTTTCTACAGGGTTTTCAGTGTTTCTATTGTTTTTAAGACTTTAACATTCCAAATTTTTTTAGCAAAGATTAATTTCAGAAATAGTTATAATGCTAATTTCTCTTTAAAAACAAGTCTTGGAAAGCATAAATCACTAAAGAATCTAGATTTAAGGGTTTGGGCAATCTTAACATAGGTCTGTGTAGTCGATTTGAGGGTTTTGAAGAGAAGATTGTTAATCATTTTGCTGTATTTTGCTATCTTTTCGGATTTTACAGGTACAACAACATCTGTGCATACGCTAGTTCATGTTTTAGCATCTGCACATACGCCGATTTAGGTGAATCACCGTTCAGCATCTCCGCTTCACAAACCAGCATCTCCATGAGGTATAACTTTATGTGTTTCTCTGTGTTTTCTAGCTTTGTTTTTGCATTCTGTCATTTTGGGTGAAAACACATAATCAACGTCTGCACCCTGAACTGATGTCTACGCCCAGTCTAATTTTAATTTATCTTTTCTAACAACATTTTAAGTGGTTTTTGTGCTAAGAACGCTTGTAAAAGATTGATATTTGAAAACTACTAATCAGTTGTCTTGCAACACCGCTTGTCAAAGAAGTCACTCCAAAGATTACTTACATTTTTATTGCAGGTTGCCTTAATCAAAATCAACTAAATGGTCGTACTTCTTAGAATTCTCTAATTTTTAGGCACATAGATTAACTAGGGGATCTTTTTGTGTGATTCAAAACAAGTGTTAGGGGAGTATGCTCTCCTCCTTTTTGGAAGATTAAAAACCTAGACATACTTGTTTTGTCTTAGACAATTAAATCTTTGGGAAAGAACAATTTGTCTTGTGTGTGTGGGAGAAAATGACATTAGATAGGAGAGTATGCTCTTTTCCCTTTGTGGGAAAATCAGAAATCTAGACCCCTCTCGTCGCCAATCCATTATTTTCAAGTTAATCCTTTAAAGGGCCTTCCAAGAGAGCAATCTATTGGGAACAACCCAAGTGGGGAATAAGTGGACTTGGCTACTCCACCCCACTATAATAAAAAGATTCCTTCAATCCAAAGAGAGGGAAGACATGACTATTTTCTATCTCTAATGCTTCTTCATTTGTAGGGCCTTTTTGCCTCAATCTTGCTAAGCGAGACTACACTTGATTGGGCACTTGTAGGGCGATCTTGGTCTTAATCTTGTTTGCAAGACTGCAAGGGGGATACATTCAACTTGTATAGGGCTAAGAGGTCTCAATATCGCTTGTGATACTATGTATTTTGGGTGCTTGTAGGGCTATAAGTCTCAATTTCTCTTGAAAAACTACAAGAGATAGCTATGAATGAATGTCCTTACTAGACACTTGCTAAAGTAGAAGCCTACCCTATCTACCTCTGAAGGTATCATAATCTTTGTGCAAGGATCGATCCAAGTAGATTTACCCGGATCACCTGAATAATTTTACAGCCAACATATGTATTCCCAGGGGCGCTCTAAAGCATGAGTGTGGCATGAGGGAGCCTATGCAATTCGAGCATTGAGTCTCTTTTTAAAACCCACAACGTGCATAGTCCTAGACAAAGCTAATATTACCTTGTGTGAGGCGAAGGAATATCAAGCATGGGAAAATATTTTGGTACTAAGCCAATATCCTTAGGTAGGCATTTGCTTGTTTAACATTGATCAAAAGTTGCGCACACTCCCGCTACTCCTCAAGGTTGCTTTGTCCCGTGTTGGATTGTTTTTGACATTTTAAAGATCATATTTGACTCAAGGTATACTTAGCGTAGTCACTTCCTTGATGTATGATTGAAACTTGTTCTTGACATTGAAAATATATAACCAAGATCTTATCAACAACAAATGACTTTCCAATCACAAACATTTGTTCTTGTGGCATGTCACATTCAAGAAAACATAAGAAAGTCAAGACTCCATTACCTCTTGTGATCTGAGAAAAAAAGAAAATCACTCGCGAAGCCAAACAGTACCAACATATCATTGATTCCATCAAGAAACAAGTCCACATGTGTGAAGAATATGACAAGTTCATCTATAACAACAAGGTCGCACGTTCGAGGATCAAATATCGCATGAATAACGCCTTTGTTAGTTTTGAGCAATACGACTAGCAGGCACGTCGCAATATCATCCAATTATTCCTCTTCTTATTCCTTTAGCTTGCATCTCAGGAACATCATTTTAATCATCATCCTTAGGTGTGCATCATCCAGCCAACATAAGAATCCAATCAATCCAAACATCATCCAATCAATTATCCAAAATCCAAAAAAAAATCAAACCTTGGTGTCATATCCTTTGAGTTGCATAGTACCTACATCTTAATCAAAACCTCTCCCTAGGCTTCCTTAGCTATGCATTGTTTAGGATAGCCCACTTTTTCCTTGTAGCCTCATCACCTTGATCAAAAGTTTGGTTCACATTAACAAAGAATCTCTTCTTCCGAAGACCACAAGTCTGTCTTAGGTTGACACAATCATTAAGCTTACATTAGGGAAGGAAACTCATAATCCTTTGTTACATCAAGTCATCCTAGTTCCTTAGGATATCCTTTATCATTTGAGCATCATCCTAGAATCATCCAACCCCATAATCCTGCATCCTACTCATTTTTCACATCATCCATAGGAAATTGCATTAGCATCTTGCATTCCTTTAGAAACCTTCATTTCATACCACCGGAAACCATATCCAAGAAGAGGAAAGACATGGGCACCAACTATGCCGCTAGCTCATCTGATCCAATGATAGATCATAACAACGGCATGGTCTCCTTTGACCCTCAAAATCAAGTTCCCAGTGAACATATACAGGTTGAACTCGACAAAATACCTACCTTAAGTGCCATGGAGGCATTCATGAGCCACCCTAGACATGAGCACATTGTCAGTGCCATCATTGAAAATAACAACCGCACCATTCTTGCCAATTTTCAGCAAGAAGGAATCCAACTTCCACCTAGGATTATAAAACCACAAATTGGACTATCTTTAAATATCCTAGGTGAACTATCCCATCCAGCTATGGAAGAAATATTTGATCCATGATACAACACGTCCCAAGTTGGATCCATTATACATCATTTTCTCCAATCGACAACTACTCAACCCATAGTGCACACAGTCGCACAACTGATACCACTTTCTATCCAGGGACCTCCAATCTCACAACCATCACATCCTATCCAAAATTCACAACCCACTAAACCTATTGCTTCTCAAATCTCACAACCTGTAGAAAACACTCAAATAATCATTGTCCAATCCACCATTGCTCAACCAATTGTCTCACAACTGCCAGTCATGCAAGCTGTGAGCACTTCAAACCAACTTTCACACCAACAAAAATTCACCACTAGCATGCCACTCACAGGAGCCTATAACCAACCCATTTTTCCACAAGGGCCCACATTCCATGCTCAACCAACAGTTACCCAACCTACCATACCTACACAAAATACCTCAGTGATGCTTTTCCCATCACTTATGCAAGCGCAAAACAACTAGCCAACTTCTCAGAAAAATTCTCAAATTGGATAGACCACACAAGCTACATCATCCTCCACTTGGGGCTACTCTGAGGCCACTATGCAAGCACTTGGGATACCAATGCAACCCGGTAAAGAAAATCCTTCCACCTCTAAAGCACAACAACCATTCACCAATCTCTTTTTCGCGCAGCCCATTGTGCAACCCATCCAAAAATAGCTGCTAGCTTACACTAATTACTTGGTCATGCCTCCATCCGCAGCATCGCAAATCGTCCCACCTCCTTAGTAGAGGAGTGTCCCTTCTCACATCAACTACCTCACTCCTCCCACTGGGGGCGCTTTCTCACAAACCATTCATCCCACGCACAATAATGCAGTCACACAACTATTTTATGTGGGGCCAACCCAAGTGCCTCCTACTTATCAACTGTCTCAGAAAGCACAACTACTCTACCAACGACAATACATCCCTCAAAAATAGTTGTCGCCCTTGCAACCCATCCACCAATCCCCTTATTACACCCCTCAGTACCCTCTACAAAATCCTCCCTATTCCCCAACACCTTTCGACCCATATCATGCACCTGGATCCAACATGATGGGAGTTGCGCCTCCTAAACCGATCAACCAAGAATGAGAAGAGATGAAGAATGCTCCTAAAGAGCTTCGAGCCAAGACAAAAACCAAGACATTCAAATTTTAGGAAGTATGCCCCTATCCTTTAGATTGATCCATTACAACAGTCCCTTTTCCTAAACATTTCAAAACTCCCAAATTTGACAGATATAGGGGGCAGGGAGATCCTGCTAGTCATATTAAAGAGTTCCACATGGCATGCCAATAGGTAGCATACAATCATAACTTTATCCTACACATCTTCCCCAAAATCCTGGGAGGATTGGCTCTCGAATGGTTTTACAAAATCCCCTATGGTTTGATTACACTTCGATTACACCATTTTCTTAGTTGTCAAAAAATTCGTGACCTAATACGCACACCTTGTTGAGAGTGAACTATCTCTCCTAGACCTATGCAACTCCAAACAAAAAGGAGATGAAAGCCTAACAAACTATCTCCAAATATGGAAAGGCCTCGCTACCAGATTATCATACCAACCTCTTAAGAAACACTTGGTTAAGATATTCATTGACAATCTGCAACCCAAATTGGCACACCATGTCCACATGAATTGTTTACAAACATACAAAGAAATTTGCGGGAAGGGTATGGACCTTGAAAAGGGTGTCATAGATGATGGAACCATCAAAATCTACAAGGAGACAACTCATGACAAACCCAACAATGATAGATCCCGCTATTGGAACAAGAACAAGAGCGTTGTGAGTGATAGTGCCATAGATACCAAACATGTCCAAATTGTGGTAGCTTGACCTCAAGCACCCATTTTGACATACCAACAACCAGTGCCTACATATCAACAACCCGAGTATATGTTAGGAATAAGGTGTCTCAACCTTGGATAATTCCTACTCTTATTATTTGTTTTGCAAAATGTATTTTCTTGCAAATAATGTAATTAAGTGTGAGTGTACATGTCTAGTTGGCATGTTGATGTGTCACTCCACTTGATGTGTCGGCATCTTGAGTTGTGTGTAAGGAGATCATGGCTGAAACGGTTATGACGGATTCCTATGACACATAAGAGCTATTTCTAGGAGATTTCAATGACAGGTGAAGACATGCAAGACATGTGGCAACTGATAAAATTGAGTACTTTAAACTCTTCCTATTTTCTCAGAGAATGGTAAAACCCTAATATGGCTATCTTTGGAAGTTGCCCTAAAAAGGAAAGCGCATGATATAAGTGTTTTTTAGGGTTACATGAAAGGATATGAAAAGAGTGTATTATTGGTATAATCTGGTGCTACTGGATTTATCTGTGTGTCGATTGTCTCCTGAAAGAACTTGCATTGCAAGTGTATTGTAACCGCTGTGTTGAAGATAATACATTATGCAGTTTTTGGAGTGTTGGGGTTTTTTACCGAAAGGTTTTCCCCAAGGTAAATCATTGTGTCATTCTCTATTTTCTGTATGCATGGTATATGGTTGCAATATCTTTGTTAAAGTAGTTAACGAATCTGAAATTGTAAGGATTT
>MU224790.1:10081168-10091918 GCA_018584345.1 Thuja plicata
CTTCTTAGGGTTTTGATCTCCTTTATAAGGATTGATCACTTTGTAATTATTGAATCACTCTCAGGAATTCTCTCAATTCCTTCTCTCAATGATATTTCATATTTCTTGGACATTCTGAGTTGTGTCTCCATTATTTTCTTTGTGACCGGTTATTATGCTGCAGGTGATCTTGGCTTATGAATTTTATGAATTCTAACAATATCCACCTCCTGGGGCAAATTTTCAACCCAGTTACTAAATCCGTGCTAATCAAACAAAGTCTATATCTATCCCACTCGGACAAAAAAACCCCCAAGCCCATAACACACCAAAATGCACATTAACCCCTTTGGGTGAACCCATAGATATAATATTCCAAAGAATGGCTAAGGCCAATCCAGTTGTGTACCCATAAACACAACCTTTTGATGAATCAACACCAAAACCTGCATGGTATAAGGATAATGAGTATTGTGAATATCACCGTGTTAAAGGACATGCAACCATAAAGTGCATGAAGCTCAAACATTACATTCAAGATATCATAGACAAAGAGGAGGTCACTGTCGATGCACCAGCTCAACCCTCACCGAATACAAATCTATAAATCTACCAAACCATGTTTCCTTAACATGACACTGGCAAAGGACCTGCCGATCCTGCTCAACCCTCTAACCAAGGGAAGGGAAAACAAAGAGATAATTATGAAAAGAAAGATTATACTACTACATACATTAATTATGATCAGCAAATTGGTTGTATCTCCCAAGCTGAACCTTCGGTCAATGTCATTCATGTTAAAGGCATATATAACCATTGTGTAGTTACCACCCGGTAAGGAAGAATAACTGTTATAGGTGCTAATGCTCCTCCCTCTTCTGGAGCACAATATAATCTATTGGAACACCTAGGGAACACCCCTACTCAAATCACCATCCTGGATCTCCTTTGCACTTTGCCTATCCACCAGGAAATCCTTAATAAAGTCTTACAAGAATACCGTGTCCCCAGTGACATTGACCCTACACAATTCCAAAATCTTGTGGGCCACCTATCCAAATCTTGTGGAATCTATTTCACATTATTAGATATTGCATCCATTGAAATAGAACACAATCTCCCTCTTTGTATCGCCATCATGGTTAATGATTTTTCCATTAAGAAGGTCATGATGGATAATGGTTCGACCTTTAATTTATGTACTTTGAAATTTATTAAACAATTGGGATATACCAAAGTGGATGTAATGAACAATGTCATTACCATCAAGGCATATGATAATCTAGAACAAACATCAGAAGGTACTATTTCATCGCCCATTCAACTAGGCCCAACAATGCAAGATATGATATGCCACGTTGTTGATCTTGACCTTCCCTTCAATATCCTCCTTGGACGCCCTTGGATCCATTCTATGCAGGATGTTTCATCCACATTCCATCAGTGCATCAGATTCCCACATAACGACACTAAGGTCACCATCAGTGTAGATCCCCAACCCTTCGCATACTGTTGTGTGTTGGAGGCTTCCTTCCCGCATTCTAATCATTGTCCCAGGATTGACATCGACACCTTTGTTGCTAGCTCTTCTAGAACCCACTCCGACCCAGAGACAATCCTCTCATCCAATATTTCAATGGTCAAGATAAACAACAAGGGTTGTGGGGAGTATTGCTTATCTGATTCTTTCACAGTGGGAGCCCTACCATCCGATCCACACACCCAAGGATGCCATCAAATTAGAGAACGAAAAGACCAAAGATGACTGAACCAATGCAAATGGGCTCTACCACTTTCATTTCCAATGACATTTTGAATGGCCAGGACATGGAACTAGACATTAACCGATGGCTTTACAAAGATTATCCAACCCCAGATAATGGTCTCCTTAATTACTTCAAAGGAAAATATCCTTCTTCTCACAAACTGGTTACGAAGAAATGGAACTATCAGGGAGTTGGCTTAGGCTATGAAGAGAATGGCATGAGAGATCCTGTTGAATCCGCCCTACAAGAAAGGCATTAAGGCCTTGGTTTTGGCTCTGCCACAACTAGGGGCACCACTGAAAATAGCTACTCCTATGGTAATACCCTGGGTGAAATCGTTGAAATTAAAGATATCCTGGAAGATAAAATTGTGAGATCTTATGATGATGTCCTCGATGACAAAACCTTCCTGGGAAACTCTTTCCTCCACCAAATCTCCATTAAATTTGATGACCTTCCCCTGGTCCATCCCAAACTCATAGCCCGAGACCAACAAAGAGTAGTGCACATTGATGAGTTCCAAAGTGAGGAAGTGCTCCTAAGATTCATCAGAGCTACATAACAAGAATCTAAATGGGGGCATGAATCAACACGTGTATACAAATTGGATCCGAAAGCATACTTTGGGGAAGAGGAGGCCTTCGGTCACAAAATTGAAATTGAAAACAAAAAGAAAAAAGAAAAAAAATGATCCCCTAGTGAAAACCCGTCTGGGGCGCTATCTGACCACAAAAAAGTAAAAAAAAAGGGCATATCCATTGGTGAAAACCTCTCCGAGGCATAGGAGGATGAAGATCCTCCTCTTCCTCTCATCTATGATTACATGCTTGAGCAGTCATCCATTCTCATAGAAAAAACAAATCCTATGAACCTGGGTACGAAATAAAATCCCAACATCACTTACATTACAACACCACTGACAGAAGGTGAAGAAATATACCTTAATGCTCTCCTACGAGAATCCATAGATAAATTTGCATGGTATTATTCTCACATGCCAGGACTAGACCCTAGTTTGGTGGTTCATCATCTAGCAGGGAATCCAAATGTCAAATAGGTGGAGCAGAAGTTCCGCAAGATGCATCTGTATACATGGATTGAGATCTATCACCCAAGCTCAAATTAATGAGGGGTTAGTAGCACCAATTTTCAAAGGGGGGTGATTGATAGAAATAACTAATAATAAAGAAACTATGAATCAATAAAATGTATAAGAAAATAAGAGGAAAACAAATGAATGTAAACCCAATTGCTTGAAGCTTCTATTGTCACTCTCTACTCTTTCTGAAATGTTGTTTGTGTAATGCTTAGTATTGGTGTGGGCAACGTCTATGAATTGAGAGCGTCAAGAATATGATATTGAATGCTTTGATCACAAGATGACTTGATGCTTGAACCAATCTAATAGAGTAATGGTACATGTGAGCTTGAAATCCTGGATCCTTCAAATGGTTATGAAGGGTTTGTTATATAGGAATTGAGAATGAGATGAACGATTGAGGTCGATCCTAGATATAGGAACATGAACGGTTGAGATCAAAGAGAACTAGAGAAGCCATCAGTAAACTCCACCTCTTAAACTGAGAGACAGGAGATAGAGTTTGGTTAATTGAAGAGCTAATTTTGAGTTACCTTTTAGAACTGAAGAGGAGGGTGGAGTAACCCATGCGAACTAAAGAGGTGGGTGGAGTAACCCATGTGATCTGAATAGGAGTTATCTCTTTGAATATAATTGAATATTTAATTCATTTTTGAAATTAAAGTTTTCAACATGTGAGATAATTGAATTATTTTTTATTTAGAATGCATTATTGAATGAAATTAAATTAATTTAATTGGAATAATTAATTAATAAGTTTAAATATTTAAATTTAAACTTTAGGAAATTGACTTTAATTAATTAATTAATGGAAATTAATTAATTAAGGTTAATTAATTAATTAATGGAAATTAATTAATTAAGGTTAATTAATTAAATAAAATTAATTATTTAATTAATTTTGGAGATTTGATTAGATGATTTGGGGAATGAGCTTAGAAGAAAGTAGATGATTAATTAATGATTAAAAAATTATTAATTAATAAATGAAAATTAGTGTTTTTAATGTAAAGTCGCTAGTCTGTCCATTTTAGGGTGTCTACATTTGGCCCTCTTTGATGCAATGTGGCTTATCACAGTGTGTCAAAGATTCACTATTTTGATCCTACCCCAGCTTGCCCCGACGATAACAGGTGTATTTATGCCCCCTCAACAAATTTGAGCAAAAAGTCGTGACAAGAGTGTTAATTTGTTGTAACTGCAAATTGGTATTTTGGGTATTTGACTGACTCTAAAAATTGTTGAATATACTTTTGATATAGGCATATAAAGTTTTCAAGGTCTGGGGATAAAAAAATTGAGGTCCTGGAGGAATTAGGGTTTTTTGGAACCCTTATAAATAGCTTGGAGAGCCATTCATTTGTCACTTTGCACTTTGGAGCTCTGGATATTCTGGTGAGTCTGTTCGTAGTTTTCTTCACTTTTTGTACTGTTTATTGAGCTATGATGGGTCTATCGAGTGTCCTGCATGTATACGACTAAGTCTGTACTTTTCTTTGTCCAGCTGGTGCATGACGTTTGGTGAGTGGCCCAACCCTTTTGTCATTAATGCTCTTATTTATTGCATATGAAAAAGTATGTTTTTTGAAAATTTGCACTGTCTGCCGCAATAGGCCTCATTTTTTTCTGTAATTGTGGTTTAGGTGCCGCAATTGTGGATTGCAGGTTGTAATCGATAAGTGTACCGAAAATGATGGGTTTAATACCGCATTTGTCAAAAAATGCCGCAATTACTGTTTGATTACCGTAAATAGTGTAAAAGTGTCGTATTTGTGTGTGGAATGTCGTAATTGCTCTATTTGTAATTTTTAGCTTGCATTTTGACTTGTCTGATATTATGCTTCTGACTTGATACTAATGTTTTTATTTTCTTTTGTTTTGCAGTACATCAGGACTATCCTGTGTTGCCGAGAGTTGAGACCTGTAGGTTTAGTATATCGCTTTTAGTTATATGAGGCAAAGAGAGATATCTTGAGGCAATTAGGTCTGTACTGGGTTTTCTATATGCCCGAGATCATGACTAATAGGGGTCTAATCTCTGCTCTCTTAGAGAGATGACATAGTGATACCTGCACCTTTAGCTTACTGACTGGAAAGTCTACAATCTCTTTAGAGGATGTCTATCACATCCTTCAGATTCTGAGTCAGGGTGCCCTTGTAGAGTACAATCAAGGTGCTGGTTTTATTGCTCTATCTGAGCTATCTGGTCTACCCCAGGATCATCTTGGGATGTCTGATTTGTATGATATCCCATGGGCTAGTTTTGGGATGGCTTTTGGGATGGCTTTAGACAGGTTGTCCACCCTGTTAGGAAGTCTCATATGTGGGATATTGTGTCCTGAACATTGGCAACATGGTTTTTCTATCGGTTTCAGTGCATGTCTTCAGGGTATGGTGAGAGACCATACTTTATATGCCTGGGGTCCATGCATGTTGGTCCATATGTATTTCCACATGTTCTATGCGGCTTACCTTGGAGGTAAGTCTCTTGGTTGCAAAGCGACCCTCCTACAGATCTGGACATGGGAACATATAGCTGTGTGTAGGCCCGTAGGTGCTCACGACCTTCCCCTGGGGAGACCATATGTTTTTATGTATGATGGTGCTATTATGTAGTCCCATATGGGACATCTGATGTACTAGCAACAACAACTTGATATGATGACATACTTCATATGGAGACCTAATTACAAGGATTGTCTTGTGTGGGATGGGGAGGATGTACATCATCCATTCTATCGACAACCAAGGTTCTTGATTGGGCCTATCATTTGACACTTTTACATGATTGATTTCCACAACATCGACAGGGTGTTGTGACAGTTTGGTGAGAGACAGGATGTCCCTGTTTCTTATGCTTACTTTGATTAGAGATTGAGAGATACGACTCTGTGGGGTGCTTTCAGCCCTCTAGATGTTGTGATTACATAGTTCTTGGATCTTCTGCCTATTGCATGGACTTGGCGATCAACCACTATTGATACTGGTATGTGTTTTGAAGATTTACCCCTGCTTGATGTATCTGTCTTTCTGCTTTGTTTTGCTGTAGGTATCTTTTGATTAGTCATTTATGCTTATAATATATATGATATTGATGTTTGAACTTTTTCTCTTTGCAGGCACGAATCCATAGTATGATGCTTGGTGGCAACAGTCTCGTCTGGATCCACTGACTGATGTGTCTCGCCCTATTGCTGGTACTATTATGAGGAGGTGGCATCAGAGGTGGGGTCAAAGAGGAGATGGAGGTAGGGATGGAGGTGGGGATGGCGACTGTGATGGAGGTCAGGGGAGAGACAAAGGATGGGATGGTGGATAGGGGAGGGATGGTGGCCATGGTGGTGGGGATGATGGAGGTGATCCTGGTCTGTGCGGTTTCAGTGGTAGGGTGAGGACCAGGGGTGGACGTAGTAGTAGCAGATAGGTTTTATTGGGTGCCATCCTTGAGGAGGAGGAGGCACCTCAGTTGGTTCAGAGAGTGTGTCCTTGAATTACTATTGTGTTGGCTGAGAGAGCAGAGGATAGGACAGTGGCGAAGGATGTAAATGTAGAGATTTCTAACATAGATATTGAGGCATTAGACTCTAGCTCATCTACTAGGAGTAGTAGTACTGGCAGCAGTACTAGTGGTAGTGATAGTAGCGAGGACTCATGGGTTGTGCATGGGAGAGGGAAAGAGGTTTTGCGAGAGGGCTGAGGAGGGGGAGATGGATGTAGCCATGGGAGGTATAGATGTTGATCCATTAGAGTTGGAGAGGCTCACACAATAGGTGTCTAATCTTCAAGCGAGGTTGGCTTCTACTGATGCATGGGCTACTACTTTGGAGGCTAGGGTCACAACAATGGATGAGAGAGAGACATGCTCAGGTGGAGGAGAGAGTTTATCTATATAGTGTACATGATCTATCCTTGAGGGATACTCATAATCTAATTTGGAGATCGGGTCGGGAGGCTGGCAGGGAGATCGAGCACTGGCGCCATCACTATGAGGCGGTTGTTCCTGCAGCTCAATGAGTACCTAGTTTTATAGCTTCACAGAGATTGAGTAGGGCTCAGAGATCCCAGAGAAGTGGTATTGGAGCTCCTAGTCCTCAGCAGAGGCCTACACCAGATATGTCACCCCCTCGCCCACCTGGTGGTGAGGGTGGGGGTAGCTCATGTTGACTCTGTCATCTTGCTCATTTTGTATCATGTTGTACCATTTTTGTACTTATGTACCACTGATTTATCTGATGTTGTATCGATTATGTATCTTGACTTATTAATATTTATGAAATTTGTATCGATCACCCTCTTTTGTTCTGACTTGCGACCATTCATTGTACTCAGTTATTGAGATTTGTATGAGATGCAACTATTGATTTCTATGTGACGTGCATTGGTTTACTTTCTATATGTATGGTTCTACATGATGATGCTTATACAATGAAATGCTTATGTAATGTGATTCTATTATGCAGACTCTTAGATGTATGATTTACTTTCCTATGATACTGACATATATATGCAAGATGGTGCTTTATGATATGCATGTTTATATGAGATGTTTATGGATGCATGTTATTATGATTACTATGTATGTAGATGCTATTTTTTATTTTGTTTTCTGATGCACATAAATAGATGAATGGAATCTACTATGCATAAAATATCTGAGTAATGCATGTGTTAGTTAGAAGAAATTCAAATGGAATTTGTTCTCTAGGATTGATTGATTATGATTTGATTAGAAAAGATGGGTGACGATTGATAGATATGAATTGATAGAAAGAATGGGTGACCCAAGTTGCTTCTGCATTTCTAATTTTGTTCATCATGGCATCTTTTTATGAAATTATGAAGAGCATCCAATGCACCCAGATATTGCTCATCTAGATATCGCTATGAACTCTTGATAACTGAAAGGTGTAGAGATATTGAATAGAAAGAGAACTAAGTGCACCCAGATATTGACCATCTGGATACAACTATGTTCCTTGATTTTGAAAAGAAAGAGAGCCAAAAGCACCCAGATATTGACCATATGGATACTGCTTTTCTCTCTGAACAATCCAAAAAAGAAATAAAAGCAAGATAGAATTCCAATGCACCCAGATCTTAGACCATCTGGATACTACTATGAACTCTTGATTTTGAAAAGAAAGGAAAAAAAACCAAGATAGAAACCCAATGCACCCAGATCTCAGACCTTCTGGATACCGCTATGATTCTATTGGTAACATAAAAGAGATAACAGAGAAGGAATGTCCAATTCTTTCCCAGGGTTAAGCTCAGATCGTGGAACTGTGTGGCTGCTAGATCAGTGACAATGCCTACTGCATTTATCCTAAATCATCATGGCCCCAAAATCAAAGTGAAACATTCCACAAACAACATTCAAAGAAAATAAGTCATGATCCATCATATCTACTCTCCTCACTTCGTGGATGCTAAAGTAGTGTAAGATCATAACCACAAAATATAGACTGACATCAGACCGACTAACCTAGTCAATAGTTGTTTGTTCCTTGATTCAACTTGATTCTATTGATTGGCTTGATTCTCTGATGCTTGATTGTGTCTGGTTTCAGTAATAGATGACTCATATAAGATTGATCTATTTGGTTTTGAGAATATCCATCACTGTGTAAGACAATTGATTTGATTGATTAGCTGATTGATTTTGATCATTTTGGGTAGCTGATCAAGCTGTGTCAGATGGGCCCAATGCTGATTTGTAAATCTCATGGTTTTGCCATTTTATTGATTGGCTTGGTTGCCAATTTGCTTGTTGATAGATTTAGATAGTTGATAAAGCTATGTCATATGGGCCAATGCTGATTTGTAAAGCTCATGGTTTTGACATTGATTGACTTCGCTTGATCACCCTTTGCTTTGTTGATAACCGAGTTGGTTTTATTTCTTTGGGATTTTTGCAAATTTTTTTTTTTTTTTATGAAGATTAATTTTTTTAGGACATTTTGATCTTTTTAGGATTTTTTGAAGACTTTTTTAGATTTTTTTTAGGCATTTTTTCAGGACTTTTAGAATTGCCCCCTAGTCTAGTGGACCAATACTAACAATGGATAAGTGTTGATACTCAAAGGGGATTTTTGCTTCAATAAATAGGTTGGGTAGCTAGCCTTGCATGCAGGGAGATCAAGCTTTTGATCTTGGAGTTCATTGATGGTGAAGCTGGATTTGAACACTTTGTGCCTGTTTGCCAAGTTTTCACCAAGGTACCTACTTAATAGCGCCTATTTGCCAGGTTTTCACTGAGAGATCGATTCTATTTCTCTTTACCTTTTTGTATCTTTCTTTTTGATTTTTTTGTTATCGCCAAGGTGCTTGTTTGCCAAGTTTTCACCAAGGTAACCTTTTGTATTTTTTGATTTTTTTTGGTATTTTTTGGATATGTAGATAGTCGCCTTAACCATTAAGACCTAGTGTGTAGAACCTCTTGAGGTGCATGCTATTTATGTATCCTAGGATCTGATCTCCTTCTAGTGTTTCTAGTTGGTATGCCCCACTATGGGTAGACATGATAATGACATAAGGTCCTAGCCAGTTAGGCTCTAACTTTCCTGGTTTCAATCTCTCTGCTTGGTTCTTTTGATTCTCCATAAGGAATAGGTCCCCTACTTCAAAGGTTCATGGCCTCACCTTCTTGTGATAATCACTTCTAAGGCAATTCTAATAGACTTGTATGTGGTTGAATGCATCTTGTCTTCTTTCGTCTAATAGTTCCAATTCACTGAGCCTTTCTACTTTGTAGTCTTCATTTGAAATAAATTTCTTCAATGATATTCTCAAGGATGGGATTCCACTTTGAGGGGTAGGACCGCCTCTGATCCATATACTAGTGAGAAAGGAGTGTCTCTTGTAGGTGTTCTCACACTAGTTTTGTGTACCCATAATGCAGGACTAAGCTATAAATGCTAGTCTTGCCCTGATTCATTAACCATTTTCTTCAAGATTTTCAAAATGGTTTTGTTTATTGCTTTAGCTTGACCATTCCCTTGAGGATAATAGAATGAAGAGAAACCTTGTCTGATTTGGAACTGTTCACAAAGGTCTTCAACATATTTGTTTTGGAAGGGTGTACCATGATCTGTCAGGATGGTTTGAGCACTAGTAAATTTTACCTTAAATTTAGACGAGAATTAGTCAAATTTTTGACAATAATTGGTTGAATCCATGACTAAAACTTTCGTCGCTCTTTTTTCATCAAATTTTCTACATATTTCTTATTGGTCAAAATTTTGACCATAGTATTGGTCTCAATTTTGACTGCAGCAATCGCTTGAAACTAGAAGAATCACCGTCAATTTTTTTGGTCCAATAATCAAAATTGCGACCATATGATTGGTCGCGTTATCCACCAACTGTTGTAGAAATTATCGTCGATTGTATAGCATTATCGTGCATTTTTTTGGTGCAATGGTCTCAATTTCAACCATACTATTGGTTGAATGTATGGCATTGTGGTCGAAATTAGTTCTGTGCAAAGGTCAAAATTTTGACCAATACTAATTTTTTTTTTTTTAAAAGTCTATTAAAAAGTATTAAAAAATGTCTAGTAAGATGGACATAAATACAACAGTATACAAGAGACTTGGCTGCCCTTCGTTCTATAGCTATAGGAGGCATAGAATTCCATTTCTAATGAGATCCAGTAGAAGAATATACCTCTTTCCGCTTCAAATTTGTGAGAGTTAAATATCTAGAAACCACTATGACCAAGAACCAAATCATGATATCTACTAGAGCGCAACGTCACCCACACCGTAGTTTGATCTACAAGTTTAGTTGTTTTGGGACCTCTCTTATGGACCTATATAAGTGGGTTTTGGAGTCTTGGAGGCTTCTCTCTAATGGAGTAATTGAGCTTTTTCCTTGTACCAAGGGTTTCTTTATTCCAGGCTTT
>MU224790.1:10106350-10118123 GCA_018584345.1 Thuja plicata
TTAATTAAATAAATTTAATTAAATAGATAGAAGAATATAACAAATATAATTAATTAAAATTAACTATAATGTTATGGGAATATTAATTAAATTAATATAAGGATGATTTTGGACGTCTACAACTAGTATGTCTCCACCTTCGGTCTCATAGCCTAGACAAGCAAGCTCTCCTGTTATGCCTTCCATCCCACCAAATACCAACTATTCTGAAACTATGTCGCCACCGCAGTCAATTCCTACTAGTCTTGGGATCAACACATCACTCCCGCAGGGATCTGTCTCTACAGGCGTGACTTACAGTCAAAGCCCTCCAAAGGCTACACCTTTGCCCATTCCAAAACCAATCCAAACTCAACAACAACAACCCCAGCAACAACAAACCCCACTTTAGTTGCCTCAATTCCAACCCTAGCAACAACAACCCCAGCTTTAGTTGCCTCAAATGCAAACCTAGCAACAGAAACCCCAACTTCAGTTGCCACAATTCCAACCCCAGATTCAATTACCACAATTCCAACCCCAACAACAGCAACCCCAGCTTTAGTTACCTCAAATTCAACCCCAACTTCAGTTTTCACAATTCCAACCCCAGATTTAGTTACCACAATTCCAACCCCAACAACAGCAACCCCGACAATAGCAACCCCAGCTTTAGTTACCTCAAATTCAACCCCAACCTCAGCAGAAGCAATATCGACCCCAGCAGTATCAACCACAATTTCAACAACAACAACATTCCCAATCCCAACAGAAAATGCATCAAAACCCACCATGGGCTACTCATGTGCCCACATTTCAAAATCGTGCGGTGGGAAATCAATATCAAGTCCCTGGATGAAATCCTATGTTCCTACTCAAGGGACATAGAGGCGCAACCTCATACCTACTACAACACAGAGGAACATCATCACACATCAGCCTCAATATCAAACAAACATGTTGATGCAACAAATGCAAACCCTTCAAACCTAAATGATGGATATGCAAAATCAGGGGCACACTAAATCCTACACCATAGAGGATTTATACCCATACCCCTTTGACCACTCTCTTCACATGTCTCCATTCCCAACTCACTTCTTGGTACCAAAATTTGACAAATATAGGGGCAATACCAACCCTATTGAACATATCCGAGAGTTTTTTGCTAGTTGCATCGAAGTCGCACATGATGAGACATATCTAATGCGACTATTCCCACAAAGCTTAGCCAGACTAGTAATGGGATGGTTCTCACATTTACCTCATGGCATTCAGTCTTGGGGTGAACTGGCTGAAAATTTCATTGCTCACTTCCATCATAACATTGAGCGCAAGGTCAGTATCAAGGACCTTTGCAATGTCAAACAGAAGGATGGAGAGTCTTTTGTGAAATTTCTATAGAGATGGAGGAATACTACAAATCGCATAACGTATGATGTGCCCGAACAAGACCTAATAGTCATGTTCGTTGACAATCTAATCCCAGACATTTTATTCACAACAAAATTGCAGTTAGCTTTGAAATTCACACAACTCATCGAATGAGGAGTTCATTGTGAGTAGAGCTTAGTCAAACGAGGAATCTTTGTAGATCCAACACAAATGAATACAAACAAAAATGCAACGGACAAAGCTAAGTGGTGGAACAAAAATAAAAATGTCACCAATGATGGTGTCATTTATGTGAAGACAGTCAACTACGCACAACCCAAGGTGTCACTGCAAGGTGCACATGTGCCCAACCAACAACCCATAGGGCCCACTCAACAAGAATACACTCAAAACCAACCTCCCCCTATCCAAGCAGCCACCATGTCAAACAGTCAACAACAGACTCAATTCAAACCACGGTTTCAATTCCAGCAACAAGATTTCACACCATTAGGAGAGCCGATAGAATCATCTTTGCAAAAACTGATACAATCCAACACTATCACTCTCCCAGAAATTAGGGAATTTGAACAAGATGCAAACAAACCAATGTGGTATAATGACAAAGACTTTTGCAAGTTTCATCAGGTGAAAGGACAAAAAACACCTAACTGTTACCGATTGAAACACGCTATCCAAGATCTGATTGACATGGTGGTCATCGATGTGAAAATAACCCAAGCCAAAGGAACAACTGATCACACTGTTTTCAATGATACATTTCATGATCACAACAAGGGAAAAGCCTCTGAGTCTAGTGGATCATCCAAATAGGTCAGCTATACATATGCCAACAGTGATAACATCATCAATTGCCTCAATCCTTCAAATACCCATGTGGCTACAATCACTATCAAAGACTAAGGTAACAAATGTGTTGCAACAACGCGTTGTACTAGAGTTGTCTTGCAAGGAGTACCATCCTCATCTACTATATCTATGAATCCTAATGCAACCTCAGATCCACAGCCAAGCATAGTGGATCAACTAAAGCGCACACTTGCCTAGATCTCCATGTTTGACCTATTGTGCATATCACCGAAGCATAAACTAGCACTTGACCAAGCCTTTAGGATGCATCTCTCCCAAGGGACATAACACCCAAGAGCTTCTAGATGATGGTTAACCATATAGCTTCTAACAAACATGCCACATTCACAGACTGTGATGTGCTACCGCATAAACCCCTACATAATGATCCTTTGCACTTGCTTGTCTAGGTCCACAAAACTGCTATCCATAGAGTCCTTGTTGATGGTGGGGCTGGATTGAACATTTGTACTCTAAAGTTAATCAAGCAAATAGGCTATTCAGAATCAAGCATTGATGTCACGAGGAGGATAAATATCAGAGCTTACGATGAAAAGGAAAGATCCTCTAAAGGTATTATCATTCTACCTGTTTGTATTGGTCCAGTGGTCAAGAACACTCCCTTCCAGATCCTAGATCTTGAGTTGGGATACAACATGTCACTAGGGAGACCATGGATACATGAAACGCAAGTCATACCTTCAACATACCATCAATGCATCAAGTTCCCACACCAGGGAGAAGAAATAATCATAGAGGGAGATCCCCATCCTTTCCAATACTGTAATGCGGTCCAAATTAGCACTGACAACCAGGTACCCTTAAACCAAGATGCAAGCATCCCATCCTCTTCAGATTCAAATCCTAAGGATGTCACACAGAAAGTGGGAAAAATATTCATTATCGACAAGGGTTGTGGTGAATACAGATATGAAGAAGCTTTCACTATCACGAACATGGCTTAGAGCCCAAGAACATATGGCATGCCGCAACCAGATATTATAACAGACACTCTAGAGCCCGTTTTATTTAGATGTCCGCCCATGACTTTTGTCAGATGGGGGGACATTGTAGAAGAAAAGCCATTTGAACAAGATATTAGTACATGGTTGTACCAAGATCCACAAGAGACACTTCGACAACCCCTACACCTATCAAACTATGGGAATGGTTATACAATGTTACAAAGATTCATGTATGATGGTACAACTGGTCTGGGGGCAAGACAATAAGGCTTAATGGAATTGTCTCTCCCACCAACCCAGAGAAACAAGAGAGGGTTAGGCTATGGGCAACAACAAACTAGCCCGATAATCCAAGACATCCAAGTTGATCAGGAACAAATAGCAGAGATGCATTGATGGCAATAATCAGAACATGTCTTGATAAACAACATACTCCAACAATTGTTGCCCACCGAAGAGGGAACCACTCAAACCCAAATAAACCTCAACATAGCAATCGACGCTAACAAAGGAAGTGAGACATCTGACAAGCATTCTATCAAAACTAACTCCCACGAGTACAAGTGGAGATCCATACATGACTCTGAACCGTTGATCCCAGATTATTCCCCTTGATCAGCCACCACCTTAAACCTTGATGACTTGTTTGACCAACTATCCATTGCCGACCAACCCTGCATAGATAAACATGTCATTTACCATTCCTTAGGTGATGCGTTCACATCACAGTCTAGTTTTGTAGGAACCGTATCTATCATCCCTTTCAACCACATAGAGTTAAACCAACACAAGAGTCTATGTCTTGTACACCCGGAGCTAATAGAGTGGGTTCAACAAGGACCGCCTAATATGGATGTCTTCGAGAATGATGAGGCTATTGCAGACTTCATGGGACTTAGAGAGGGAATGCCATCAGGAGACCACAAAGTAGGCTTCTCCTTTAACCTCGACAAATCAACATACTTCGAGGAGGAAGTCCCTCTTTCCAGTCATCAAAAAATAAAAAAGAATCGTCAGCAAGTGAAAAAAGAAAGGCGCTTACTGACACAAAAAATGATAAAAAGATAAAACAAAACATATCTTCTAGTGAAAACCTCATTGAGGCGCTAGAAGATGGAAAGAAGGAACTCCTCCCCTTGATAGAGGAGAAGTTGGCATTATTGGTAGAAGAAACAGAGGAAGTCAACTTGGGAGATGACAAGAACCCAAAGAACATCTACTTGGCAAAATCACTCACCCTAAAGGAGAGAGAACAGTTTATCAGTTTCTTTAAAGCAAGAATGATCAATTTCACATGGTCCTACTCAGATATGCCAGGACTAGATCTAGAGCTTGTACTACACCATCTCTCATTGCTACCCATGTCCTTGGGGCACATATTGTTGGAATGTCATGTCGTTTGGTCTCAAAAATGCTGGAGCAACGTATCAAAGGGCCATGGCAACTATCTTTCGTGATCTCATCCACAAAATAATAGAAGACTATGTGGACGACATACTAGCCAAGTCAATGATTCGCAAGGATCATCTACAAGTATTGGGACCAATCTTTGATAGAATGCAGGAATACAAAGTTCATTTAAACCTAAAGAAATGTGCATTCGAGGTCACAGCAGGAAAGCTACTGGGGTTCATAGTGTCACATAGAGGCATCGAAGAAGACCCAGAGAAAGTCAAAGCAATATTGGAAATGCCTCCGCCATCAAACCTAAGGCAACTAAGAGGGTTACAAGGAAGGCTCCAATCAATCAAGCACTTCATAGCTCAGCTAGCAGACAAGTTCCACCCATTTCAACATCTACTACACAAAGACATCAAATTCATATGGACGGAGCAATGCGAACAAGCATTCCAAACATTCAAAAACTACCTACTCAAGTCTCCTATACTGGTGCCACTAGTCCAAGGTAGACCATTGCTTCTATATATCTCAACAATGGAATCAACACTAGGTGTACTCTTGGAACAACATGATGACATAGGAAAGGAGAGAGTTATCTACTATCTCAGCAGAATATTGGTTGGATATGAGCTCAACTATACACCAATTGAAAAATCATGCATGGCAGTTGTCTTCACTTCCCAGAAGCTGAGACATTACATGTTAAGTCACCAAACAAAGTTGATAGCACATATTGATCCGTTAAAGTACCTCCTAAGCAAATCAAGACTTAGCGGATGACTTGCAAAGTGGGTAATGATTTTAAGTGAGTTTGACATTGAGTACATAGACAGAAGGGCCATCAAAGGACAAGTGATTGTGGACCAATTATCAGAGGCACCTATGCAGGATCACCATCCTCTCATTTCTGACTTCCTAGATGAATCCATTATGACACTACAACCAGCGATCAGGGTATGGCAACTATACTTTGATGGATCGTGCACAATCCATGGTGCGGGGGCAGGAATAGTGCTTATCACTCCAGATCATGATACAATTCCAAAATCTTTTAGACTCAACTTCCCATGCACAAACAACATAGCAGAATATGAAGCACTGGTGATTAGTCTAAAGATAGCAATTCAATGGAGAATCAAGAACATTAAGGTCTACGAAGATTCACAGTTGGTCATTAGCCAAGTCAACAATGATTATATGACAAAAGATGAGAAGCTAATACCATACAGAGCACAACTGGAAAGATTGCGCACCAAGTTCTATTACATCTTCTTTGAGCAAGTACCATGAGCTCATAACAAAGCTACAGACATGATGGCTATCATAGCATCACTGATCGATATGCCAAGCAACGAAACATGATTCTAGTTTCTAGTAGAACAACTCTTGGTGCCATCACATCAAGCATCCATCATAGAATCAACATGCGTCCTTATTGGTCCTGAAACCCCATGGTACCAAGATGTATACAACTACCTCCAAAATAGTGTCCTACCTCCCAAATTGACTAGGAACCAAAGAAAGTTCGTCATCTACCAAGCCTCTAGGTATACCATCCTCTCAACTACTTTATATAAATGAAGTCTAGACGGGATTCTACTACAATGTCTCACTTCCACAGAATCCCAGGGAGCTCTGTATGAGGTACATGAAGGAATTTGTGGAACCCACGGAGGTGACAACATCTTAACTAAGAAGATCATCTGCATGGGATACTACTAGCCCACAGTAGAGACAGATGTACACACATGTACAAAGGTGTAGGCAATGTCAGATTCATGGAGACCTCATCCATGCACCAACACAAGAACTAAATCATATTACATCACCATTTCCATTTTCTATGTGGGGATTTGACCTAGTGGGAAAAATTACACCTTCTTTAGCAAATGGACACAAATACATCATAGCAGCAACATAGTACTTCACTAAGTGGGTGGAATCAATTCCCCTCACTTACATAACCAGAAAGCAAATATCAATATTCATACTTAACCATATCATCTGTTGATACAGGATCCCTCATACCATCCTGACAGATCATGGTACACCTTTCCAAAACAAAGATGTCAAAGAGCTATGTGAACAGTTTCATATCAAACAAGGGTTCTCTTCATTTTATTATCCTCAAGGGAACGACCAAGCCAAAGCTACAAACAAAACAATTTTGAAAATCTTGAAGAAACCAGTGAATGAATCAGGGCAAGACTAGAATTTACAGCTTAGTCCTGCATTATGGGCATACTAAACTAGCATGAGAACACCTACACGAGCCACTCCTTTCTCCCTAGTATATGGATTAGAGGTGGTCCTACCCCTTGAAGTGGAAATCCCATCTCTGAGGATATCACTAAAGAACCTGATTACCGATGAAGACTACAGAGTAGCAAGGCTCAGTGAACTAGAATTACTAGATGAAAGAAGACAGCATGCCTTCAACCACTTACAAGGCTATCAAAATTGCCTTAGAAGGAACTATCATAAGAAGGTGAGGTCACAAACATTTGAGGTAGGAGACCTTGTCCTCATGGAAAATCAAAAGAACCAAGCAGAAAGAGTGAAACCAGGAAAGTTCGAGCCTAACTGGCTAGGACCATATGTCATTGTCAGCTCTACCTAGAGTGGGGCATACCAACTGGCAACACCAAAAGGATATCATCTCCCTGGATACATCAACAGCATGCACCTTGTTGCCCCACTTTTGGTCTTTATATCTCAAGATAAAAATGGATGTTTTGTGTGTAGTAGTGTTCGTAGAAGTCTCATGCAAATCCGGAGTCTAAGTCTAGAAGCCCACTGTAGGTAGAAGGCCTTTATCAGATTTCCCTAATTTGACTTCTCTTTCCTAAGCCAGGAGGGTTTTCGAGTCTAAAAATCATGTTTTATTGGGTAGGTTAAATCCCTAATCTAGTAAAGGTTGTGTTCTAAAGTTTCTAAGCTTCAAAATTGCAAGCAGACAAAATACTTTGCCTGAGCTATTTTCTATCTAGATTTGGCTTGGTTTACCTCTCCTGCTCTCAGGTTAAGAGCATACCCCTGTTAGATTAGGAAAGACTAAAATTCATTGAACATCATTCATGTAAGGGAGCTGTACCTTCCAATTTAGAGGAAATCTATCAATTTAGTGATAGATTATCCAACTGTTGGTATTAAATTGTTTCTCATAGATTTGGGCATTTGAGAGTTAAATTGAAAAGAACAATCTGTTTACCAACAGATTTTTGGCGACTCTACTGGGGAACAAACAGTCGTTATACCAGAAGCATATAATGAAGAAAAATGGTGCTTCCCCATGAAAACATAATCCCTGTGCTCCAACCTAATATTGGATTCCAAGACGACCAAGAAGATCTCATTTCCTCATTAAATACTTTCATCTGGAGATACAGGAGAAGTACTGAACATTATAGAAACGCTAGTCAAGTGCTTGAATTGGAAGAAGCTAGAGCAGAAGCACTTGAGAGAATCTTACAAAGAAGAAATCTGAGAAGGGCAGAGCGAGAAGTTAGGCCACAGCATTAGGCAAAAATCTGGAGCCTAAAAGATTTCTCAGAAGTACCAGGAAAGAAGGCAACACAGACCCATTCTTTGAGAGACTTGTGAATATTAACTTTGCCCTCCTAGAAGTACCTCATCAGGGAAACAGAGCCGCAAGGAGCCAGAGCAGACCTTCTTCACCTCCTAAACCAACCACTTACTTATCCACCACTTGCTAGGTGTTAACATTGCACGGAGTAGTTGCCCCTCCTATTGTAAACCTAACACCCTTTTTACCCCAAGTAGCCATGGCGCTCCCTTGGGCCGCTGCGGTCGGACCTCTGCAACTAGCTGCATATAACCCTCTCCCTACAGGTTCTAGAAAGAATTTTCCCAAGTTCTCTAGAGACGGGAAGGTATCTACGGATGATCATATTGTCGCATTCTTCGCTTCAGTTAACATTCTAGCTGTCAGAGAAGAAGATGTGGTCGTCAGACTATTCGTTGAGACTCTTGTCGAAGGTGCCACTGATTGGTTTCATCATTTACTTGATTCTTCTATTACCAATTGGGCCACTATGAACATGCCTTGTTGACTCAATTGACTTCTATCAAGAAAGAGCCTTCGATCAGCATGAGAGATTTTGTAGCCAAATTCAATAAGCTGGTAAATCGTATCCCAGCGGCTGATAGGCCTACGACGAGAAATTTGAAAAATTTCTTCATAAGTGCTATGCCACCGGACATCAATTATGACCTAAGGAGGATGAACCTTGCAAATTTGGATGCCACACAGAGAACTGCTATAGAACTCAAAGATCACATGATTTCATCCGGGAATTGGAAAAGGGAGATACAGTCTAGAGCCAGCAGTAGCAATACTACGTTGTCTGATGAGATGCTCCAAAAATTGTCTAATGAATTCACTGCCTTCAAGAGACAACTTCCCAGATTCAATAATCCCTACCAGCGAAACTTTCAAGAGCAGCTTGGGAGATATAATGACGGGAGAAATGCAGAAGGCAAGATGTTACAGTTAACTGCTCCACCACAGAGGCTAGCTATAGAAGCTCCTCTTAAAAGGGGTAATATGTGTGCCTTCCACTTAACTACAGATCATGATGGTGCAAGCTATCCTGATGTAGCCCATGCTTGGAAAATGCACCAGACTGACGAGTGGAACGCTGGAACATCTGGAGCAGAACCAGATTCATACTCGCATGGCGACTCTGAAAACTTATGTTTAGAGTATGAATCAAATTTAGAACAAGAAGTGACATGTTATGCCACCATAGATGGGACCTCTTATGCAATCCTGACTCGGAGTCAGAAAGATAAAGGCCAAGGTTTGGCATTGCCTAAAAATGGTGAGGCATCTACTTCCAACTCAAAGGAGCCTAATCAAGGTATGAGGATTCCTCCACCAGATAAGGAATAAAGCTCTTTTGACATTATTCAATTTTGTAAAGATTCCAGAATTCAGATTTCCCCCATAGACTATCTTAAGGCTAATCCCGTTGAGTTGCAAAAACTGGTAGATTATTGTAAAAAAGGAAACCAAGAGTTAAATCCAAGCATTATGACTACCATAGAAAATGAGTCAATATTTGCAGACCCAGTTGAACAGAGGCAATCATCTGTTTTAGCCACCCTCCCAGGCCAAAAACTGGATCCATTCTATGTGTCTTTATATATTAACGGTTGCAGATTGAGCAATTGCATAATAGACTCCGGGGCATCAGACAATGTAATGCCATCTACCGTGGCCAGAGCCTTGGGACTTACCCTCACCAAAGCCCATGGTAGATGTTACTCCATGGATTCCAAACAAGTACCCTTGATTGGCCAGATTAAGGATGCTCAAGTGGCCTTAGCAGCACATCCTAAGAAGAAGATGTTGTTAACCATCCTCGTCACTGATATACCTGCTAGCTACGGTTTGTTGTTAAGCAAAAGTTTTTGCAGAGACCTTGGAGGGGAGATAAAGCTGGATTGGTCCCAAGCCATGATCCCGATAGGTAACAAAAATATTAAACTGGTCCCTGAGGAAAAGGCTAAGTTTACAGTATTGAAATATGATGATCCTAAAGCTCAAATCTTGTACCAAGAATTGGAGTTTGACAATTATATGTTGTTCACTGACGAACTTGAAAAAGAAAAAAAAATCGCTGAAGAGGAAAAATGATTTTCTGCCGAAGAAACACCACCACAGATATGGACTCTTGAGTTTGATGGTAGTTGCGCGTTGTCAGGATCTGGTGCAGGTGTGGTTTTAATATCACCCGACAGAGTATGTGAACCGGTGGCTTACAAATTAGAGTTTGGAAACACCAACAACACCGTCGAATATGAGGCCCTCCTGTTAGGGATTATCGTCGCAAAAGAAAGAGGTGTGAAAATCCTGAGAGCTCATGGTGATGCGGAGCTAATCATATGACAAGTCAAGAATCAGTACTCTGTAAAGAACCACAGGTTAAAGAATTACAGAAATAGAGTATGGGATGAAATAGAAGCATTAGATGTTTTTTTCATCGAATCTGTGCCAAGAGAGTTGAATTCCAAAGCCGATTCTTTAGCTATCTCAGCCTCATTATTAATTCCCCACCCAAAATTCAAAGATAAAAAATATCAGGTGGAAGTCATGTATCGACCATCTGTGCCTAATAACATAGAAGATTGGCAAGTCTTTGAAGATGACAAAAATCTCCTTCTCTTCCTAGAGAGCGGCGGAGACTTCCATAAAGAGGTATGTGGCGACCATAGAGAAAGCCGCCAAAGTGAGCCAAAGAAAGATAAGTCAGATGTTATTCAGTTGCAAGGCAATATCATTCCGCTTCATCTAGTCACTCTTGAAAAACTCTTCAATAGACATGACATGTTTGTGAAAAAGAAAAGAATTGAAAGAGGGCCTACCACTGGTGAATATGAAGGATTCAATATTGGAACTGAAAAAGACCCCAAAATGATCAATATTGGGAAGTGTTGTACAGAAGAAGAAAGGAACGAAGCCAAGAAGCTTTTTCTAGAATACTCAGATGTTTTCGCCTGGAGCTATGAAGACTTGAAAAGTTTTATGAATGGGAAATTCAAACACCAGATTCCCTTGAAACCTGAAGCTACTCCTTTCAGGCAAAAATAGAGAAATTACAACCCCAAGGTTGATGATGCCATATTTAGAGAAGTTGATAAAATGCTCAAAGCCAAGATTATATACCCCATCCATCACTCTACTTGGGTTGCAAACATAGTACCCGTAAGGAAGAAGAACGGAGAAATAAGGATTTGTGTTGACTTCAGAAATCTAAATCAATCTTCCTTGAAAGACAACTATGCTCTTCCCAATATGGATCATCTCTTGCAGGTCATAGCTGGGGCAGAAATGATGTTTATGCTAGATGGTTTTTTAGGATATAATCAAATAGAAGTCGAGAAGACAGATTAGCACAAGACAACTTTCACCACTCCGTGGGGAACCTTCGCATATCACAGGATGCCGTTCAGATTAATCAATGCCGGAGCTACTTTTCAGAGAGGTATGGATCTATCTTTTAGCGATATGAAGAATAAAATCATTGGTATGTATCTGGATGATCTCACTGTGTTCTCTAAAAAGAGAATAGATCATATAAATGATTTAAGAAGGGTATTGCAAAGGTGTCGGGAAGATGGAATTTCATTGAATCCTAAGAAATCGGTGTTTTGTGTAA
>MU224790.1:10120161-10131440 GCA_018584345.1 Thuja plicata
TAAGCACAGAGCACCCAAGGGCATGCACGGGAAATTCAAAACACTGTGGAAAGGACCTTTCAAAATCTGTCAGGCGTTCGATAAAAATTCTTTCAAATTGGCTTATCCAGACGGAGAAGTATTACCCCTGACGTATAACGGTCAAGATTTGAAGCTCTATCAGATCTAAATTAAAAGCAAGTAACCCCTGTATTGTACTATAGTTACGTTTAGTTCCTATTTTTGTTTTCCTAGTTAGGTTTCCTTTCTACTTTCCTTTCCGCGTCTTGCCTTAGTTTTGTTGTGAGCCACTCTTTGTTGAGCTTTGCAAAACTAGAGATTTGAGTCCCTTGCTTAGACATGAGAATGTCCAAGTCCCCAGACAGAGCCAGCTGTTGCCCCACTTTTGGTCTTTATATCTCAAGACAAAAATGGATGTTTTGTGTGTAGTAGTGTTCGTAGAAGTCTCATGCAAATCCGGAGTCTAAGTCTAGAAGCCCACTGTAGGTAGAAGGCCTTTATTAGATTTCCCTAATTTGACTTCTCTTTCCTAAGCCGGGAGGGTTTCTGAGTCTAAAAATCATGTTTTATCGGGTAGGTTAAATCCCTAATCTGGTAAACGTTGTGTTCTAAAGTTTCTAAGCTTCAAAATTGCAAGCAGACAAAATACTTTGCCTGAGCTATTTTCTGTCTAGATTTGGCTTGGTTTACCTCTCCTGCTCTCAGGTTAAGAGCATACCCCTGTTAGATTAGGAAAGACTAAAATTCATTGAACATCATTCACGTAAGGGAGCTATACCTTCCAATTCAGAGGAAATCTATCAATTTAGTGATAGATTATCCAACTGTTGGTATTAAATTGTTTCTCACAGATTTGGGCATTTGAGAGTTAAATTGAAAAGAACAATCTGTTTACCAACACACCTCAAGAGGTTCTATGCTTGAGGACTCTATGGTTAAGGCACCTATCGACATATCCAGAAAATACCAAAAAATAATCAAAAAATACAAAAGTTACCTTGGTGAAAACCTCGCAATAAGGTGCCTTGGTGACAACCAAAAAAAAAAGCAAAAAGCAAAAAAGTAAACAAAAATAGAATCGCTCTCTCAGTGAAAACCTGGCAAACTGGTGCCAAGTGTTCAAATCCAACTTCACCATAAATGAACTCCAAGATCAAAAACTTGAGCACCTTCAAATGCAAGACTGATTAGCCAAGCTATATCCAGAAGCACATTCCCCTCTAAGCACCAACACTTATCCATGGTTAGTACTGGTCCACTAGACTAGGGGGTGATTCAAAATGTCTTGAAAAAAATCCCCAAAAATTGAAAAACACATCAAAATCCTAAAAAGATCAAAATGTTTTGAGAAAATCAATCTTCGTAAAAAACAATGAAAAAATTACAAAATTCCAAGCAATAAAACCAACTCGGTTATCAAGAGAGCAAAGGGCGATCATGCCCATTCAATCAATGTCACAATCATGAGCTTTGCAAATCAGCATTGGGCCCATATGAAACAACTTTATCAATCTATCAAATCTATCAACAAGCAACTGGCGACCAAGTCAATCTATCAAATGTCACAATCATGAGCTTTGTGAATCAACATTGGGCCCATCTGACACAGCTTGATCAGCTGCCAAAATGATCACAATAGATCAATAAATCATATCAATCGTCTTACATAGTGATGGATATGCTCAAACCAGACATGTCAGTCTTATAGGAGTCATATCTTACTAAAACCAGACACACTCAAGCAATCAAGCCAATCAAGCCTATCAAAAGAGTCGAGCCAATCAAGAGGATCCAACTGCATCAAGGAACCATCCAAAAATGTTGACTACGTTAGTAAATCGGTCAGATGTCAGTCTATATTTCGTAGTTATGTTCCTACGCTACTCCAGGATCCACCATGTGAGGACAGTATCTATGATAGATCATGACTTATTTTCTTTGATTGTTGTCTGTTGAATGTTCACTTTGATTTTAGGGCCATGATGATTTAGGATAAATGCGGTAGGCACTGTCACTTATCTGGCAGCTGCGTAGTTCCACGATCTGAGCTTAACCCTGGGAAAGAATTGGACATTCCTTCTCTTTTATTTGCTTGTTTAGTTTATAGAATCAAGAGCTTGTGATGCTATTCAGATGGACTCTGGGTACATTGGAGTTCTATCTTGGTTTCTATGGTCTTTTCTTTTTTGCACTCAAGAGCTCACGATGTTATCCAGATGAACTCTAGGGGCATAGGAGTTCTATCTTGTTTGCTTTGGTCTTTTTCTTTATGAAATCAAGAGCTCGCGGTGTTATCCAGATGGACTCTGGGTGCATAGGAGTTCTATCTTGGTTTCCTTTTTTTAGTTAATTTAGAGGCTAAAGCGGTATCCAGATGGTCAATATCTGGGTGCTTTTGGCTCTCTATCTTTTTAAAACAGGGAACATAGCTTACCCAGATGGTCAATGTTTGGGTGCACTAAGTTCTATTTCTATTCAATCTCTCTACTCCTTCCGCTTATCAAGAGTTCATGTCAATATCTAGGTGGTATGTGATCTGGATGCATTAGATGCTCTTCAAAATTTCAAAAAATAAAAAAAGATGCAATGATGACAAATATTGGAAACAGGGACAGCGACTTGGGACACTCATCCTTTCTATCAATTCATGGCTATCAAAAAGAAAAAAAATCCTTTCTATCATTCCATTTCTATTAGATCAATCCCATAGAATATTTATCCAAACTAACTTCTTTCTAATTAACACATGCATTACTCAGATATTTTGTGCATAATAGATTACATTCATTCTATTTAAGTGCATCAAAAAAATGAAAAAACATAGTAGTTGCATACATGGTAAATCATAAATCACATGCATCCATAAGCATCTCATATAAACATGCATTATATTTCCACCATCCTGCATTAACATGTCAGTATCATAGGAAAAGTAAATCATCCATCTACGAGTCTACATAATAGAATCATGTTGCATGTACATTTTCATCACTTAAACCAAATCATGTAGAATCATACATATAGCAAGTAAACCAATGCACATGATATCAAAACACTAGCTGCATCTCATATAAATCAAAATATCTAAGTACAATGAACGGTACCAAGTCTGAACAAAGGAAGGTAATCAACATGTATATCAATAAATATCAATGTGTCGAGATACAAAAATGGATACTACTTAGAGTGTATCAAATGCACATCACTACAAAAATGGTACATGTACAAAAGAGGAAAGATATCAAAATCAACATGTGCTACCCCCACCCTTGCCGCCAGGTGGACGAGGGGGTGGAATATCAGTAGCAGGTCTCTGTGAGGAACTGGGAGCACCAACACCACTACTTTGTGATCTTTGTGATCTATGAGCCCTACTGGATCTCTAAGAGGCTGTATAACTAGGAACTCTCTACTCAGCAGGAACTGCCCCCTCATAGTGGTGCCTCCAGTACTCAATCTCTCTCTTAGCATCACGCCCAAATCTATAATACCTGTCCAATACATCTCGGTGAGAAGCATCTTGTGCACTGTCAATAAATGAGCAGACCTCAGCTCGAGCCTATCGCTCTATGGCCTTAGCTGCTGCAACTCTATCCTTCGACACAACTGTCTTGGCCTCAGTTATTGTCACTCTAGCCTCCAAAGTGGTGGCACGTGCATCAGAGAAAGCAAGCCTATCTTGTAAATCTAAAATCTGTTGTGTAAGTCTCTCTAGATCAGAAGGATCTACATCCATCCCTCCCATGGAAACATCCATATCCCCCTCCTCAACTCTGTCACCCAAACCCTCATCTCCCCTCCCTCTCACCACCCAAGAATCATCCTCACTCTCTGAACTCTCCCTAGTATTGCGGCTTGTACTGCCACTGCCAGTAGAAGAGATCATACCTGCACTATGAGCATCCAAGGCCTCAACATCAATATCCCCTATCTCAATATCTACATCCTCTATAACCACCCTATTCTCCACCCTCAGAGCCAAAACAACACCAGTACGCTGATGTACTCTCCGCACTAACTAAGGTGCCTCCTCCTCCATCACCTCCTCATCCTCCAAAACAACACTCAACCCAACTCTCAAAGTATTGGTTTGGCCACCACTCCAGCCACCCCTCGTTCGAACTCCCCCACCCGCACCCTCAGGACTAGGATCATCTCCCCCATCATCTCCCCTCCCTCGTCCTCCATCTCTACCTCTGTCCCATCTGCCATCTCGACCACCAACCCTACCTCCATCTCGACCACCATATCTTCCTCTGTCTCAACCCCTCTGCCTTGTCGTACCTAACAACGCCTCCTCATGATGGTCCTAGCAAAAGGATGAGATACATCTGTCAGCGGAACTGTCCGAGTTTGTGCCCAACGAGAATCATATTGCGGAGTTGTGCCTGCAAAATATCAAATTCACATATCAGTACCACCTTAAATGAAGAAACAAGTATCATAAAGTAGATTTACTAAGAAAGCAGTAAAGGAATTACACAAACTATAATCGCACAAACATACCTGCATCTACAGTGGCAGATCGCCATGTCCAAGCAATAGGAAGTAGACCTACAGACTCTGTCCGCATAACATCTAGTGAAACGATGCCACCCCAGACCGCAGCGTCCCTCGACCTACAACCTACAAGCAAAATAGGCAAATGTATTGGAAACATCCTGTTGCTCCCCAAACTATTGCAACACCCTATCGGTGTTGTGAAAATCAATCATATGATAATGGTCTGTAACACAACCAATCAGGTATCTCCACTGACGGCAAAAAGGAAGATGAATGTCCTCTCCATCCCAAATGGGGCAATCCCTATATGGTCTCCAAATGAAATAAGGCATCATGTCTAACTGCTGACACCAGTACCTCAAATGCCCCATGTGGGTCTGCACAATAGCTCTATCATACATGAAAACATATGGCCCGTCTATAGGAAGATCACGTGTATCGACAGGTCGGCATACAACAATGTGCTCCCACTCCCATATCTGCAGGAGGGTAGTGCCACAGTCAAGCGACTTACCATTGAGGTAAGCCGTGTAAAACATATGGAAGTGCATATGAGCCAGCATACATGGTCCCCATGCATAAACAATATGATCACAGACCATACTCTGCAAAATGGAACCAAAGCCGACAGAAAATCCGCACTGGTGTCGATCAGGGCATAAGATGCCACATATCAAACTACCTAGTAGGGTGGACAACATATCAAGGCCCAAACCAAATCAGGACCATGGAATATCATAGGCACTCGATAAACCAAACTGATCTCAGGGCAATCCAGACAACTCAATCAAAGTAACGATGCCAGGTCGGGTAGCATACTCTACAAGTGCACCTAGGATCAGAAGCTGAAGGATGCGGTACACATCCTCCAAAGTAACAGTACACTCTCTAGCGGGCAACCAGAAAGTGCATGTCTCAGAATGACATCGCTCTACAAGAGCTGAGATCAAACCCCTGTTGGTCGTGATCTTTGGCATGTAACAGATCTAGTATAAACCTAAGGCCCTAAGAACTGACCTCTCATCCTCTGATAGCTGGAACCTATATACAAGACCCGCTGGTCTAGACTCCCAACAACACAGAATCCTCTCGGTGAACTGCACATGGAAAAAATTTAGAAATATATCAGTATTAGCCATAAATAGAAGTGACAGACACCAGAATAAGCAGATATGAGACAAGGCAATCAGGTAAATAGTTACAATTTGCAATTGCGGTAATAAAACCTAAATATGCGGTACTCTTATGCGATTATGACACACAACAGTAAATTGTGGCAATTAAATTGCAAATGTGGCATACAAACATGGAAAATGCAGAACTTTTATCATTTGCAAAACTATACCGACAACTGCGGCATTCAAATTGCAATTGCGGAAAAACTGCAGACGATTGCGACACATTATGCAAATTATTAGAAAACTACAAATTTTGAAAGCGAGAAATAAATACATTAATGACATGTAAAGAGATAAAACTCACTGGACGTCTTGGGCCAGCTGGTCTCTGATATGTCTAGACTCGGTTGGATATGTGTGTCACACTAGGAAGGCCCACCATCGCAAGAAAATAGGAGAAAAAAGTAGAGAAAACTAAAGAAAAACTCACCAAGATTTCAAGAGCTCCAAGAAGGCAATGTGACAAATGAATGGCTCTCTTTGCTACTTATAGGGATTTCCAAAAACCCTAATTTCTCTAAAAAGTCTGATTTTTCTTCCTGATCCCCGTAGACTTCGACAGTCAATATCACAAGTAATATAAAGTATTTTTCAAATCAGTCAACTACCCAGATTCAAAAATTGCAGTTTCAACAAATTAACACTCATGTCGTGACCTTTCGCTCAAATTTGTTGAGTGGGGCATAAATACACCTGCTATCGTCAGGGCAAGTGGGGGTAAGATTAAAATCAAAAAATCTTTGACATACTGTGACAAGTCACATTGCATCAAAGAGGGGCAAATGTAGACACCCAAAAATGGATAGGCTTGCGACTTGACATTAAAAACACTATTTTTCATCTATCAATTAATAGTTTTTTAATGATTAATTAATCATCTATTTTATGTTGGAAACACTGAGAGGGGGGGGGTGAATTAGTGTTTAGCTAATTATTCAATTTCAACAACTTTAAACATAAATCAATTAGATATCACTTGAAGCTTAACACAAGATCGCATAACACATAATATGATTACGGGGAAACCTTGATTAGAGGAAAACCCCGGTTGGAATTAGTACCCACAAATATTGCACTAGTATAATGAACCTATTAAAGTTCCTTTGCCCTGTTAGGAGCAGTCTTTACAATGCAAGTACAATGACCTAGTTAAAGGTCTGACCCTATTAGGATTATTTTACAAACAACCCTGTTAGGGGTGAGGACACATTGTCCAAGAGCTCACTAATCAATGAGAAAGAAGGCTACAACCTCCTGAGAATAGATATGCACTATATCCAAAAGTGAATTGTTGTATGTGACACAGATGTCTAACCAGTTCCAGTTATGCGCCTATGCTCTTATCTTCTTTAAGGGCTCTATCTCATACTGATATCTTCATACTGCTCTCCTATATATCTTCTTTGACTATTTCTTTGACACTTCAAATATATTTTTTCATTTCATATATATATGTTTATGCCTGAATAGACGCGACTATAAACAAGACCTTAGTCGACCCAAAAACAACATACATAACACTTCCAAACAAATTGGCTTAAGCGTGTTTACAATAAGGTTTAATACATGGTTACAAACTTATTACAATAGGCGCTTAGCCTTTACATAACAAAAATTTACACGCTAATAAAAAACTTGAAGTCGGCTCCATACTCTATATTCTGAACTGCTAGTGTACTTGTTCTTCCTGTAACTTGTCTGTACTGATAGTCTGTACTGTACATGTATAGGGTAAGCATAAAAACATATCATAGAACTTATGTCTGAAGGCGCTTAGTCTGAATTGCCTGTACGCACGTGCGCTGGTGCTCTGATCATCTATGTGTCTCTGTTCTGTATTGTCTTCTGTACTTAGTCAATTTTCATTACTAAGTTTGCTGTCAAAACTCCCTATGACTTTGTTGCCATAATGAAAACACAAAACAAGCCATATACTCCCTGGGAGTCAACTTGCCAATATTTTCCTCTAAATTCATTCCCCAAATCATCTAATCAAATTCCCAAAATTAATTAAATAATTAATTTTATTTAATTAATTAACCTTGATTGATTAATTACCATTAATTAATTAATTAAATTCAATTTCCTATAGTCTAAATTCAAATATTTAAACTTACTAATTAAACTCTTCCAATTAAATTAATTTAATCTCATCAAATAAAGTAATTCTAAATAAAAAAGAATTCAATTATCTCACATGTTGAAAACATTAATTAAATAAATGAATTAAATATTCATTTATCTTTAAAAAGATAACTCCAATCAGATCACATGGGTTACTCCACCCATCTCTCCAGTTCAAATGGGTAACTCCACCCACTTCTTTAGTTCTAAAAGGTAACTCACAATTACCTCTTCAGTCAACCAAACTCTATCTCCTCTTTACCAAATGAAGAGGTGGAGTTTACTGATGGCTTCTCCAGTTTGTTTTAATCTCAACCGTTCATCTCCCTATCTCTGGAATTGATCTCAACCGTTCATTTCATCCTCAATTCCTATATAATAAACCCTTCATAACCATTTGAAGGATCCAGGATTTCAAGCTCTCGTGCGCCATTACTCCGTCAGTTTGGTTCTAGCATTCAAGTCATCTTGCGATCACACACATATTTCAAATATCAAATTATCAACGCTTCTCAAGTCATAGACACTGCCCACACTAATACTGAGCATCAAAAAAAATATTTCGGAAGGAGTAGAGAGAGACAATAGAAGCTTCAAGCACTTTGGGCTTTGCATTCATTTGTTTGCCTTTTCATTGCTTGTACATTTTATTAGTTATGTTTCAAGTTATTCATTTTAGTAGTTCTTGGATATTGGATTTATATCATTGCAAAACGGTGCTACTAACCCTCGCCTTTGGAAAGCTTGGGAACCACGAATCATGAATAAGAGAGGCATACAATAGCATACATTCAAGGAAAAATGTTTAAGTCATACAAATTCATTCCAACTAATTTAACTCTCTGAGGTAACCTGCATACATGACTTAGTAGTTTAATAGTTGCCTTCAAGTCATGAAATGATGCAAAAGACCAACAAATTAGTAACACAAAAAACCAACAGAAAATTCAAGTTTTTCTATAACCAGGCAAAGATGTCATTTCTCAAATGCAAACGATGATCTACGCAGATGGCGGTTGGCTAGAAAAGGCAGAAAATAGAAAATCTAATAATCACGTGTTGATTTACCTACACCTACCCCAAGGAGCGTAGACGTGGGTTGGAGAGCGGAGACGTTGATCCGCGTAGACGACAATGTTAGAGTGAAAATGTCAATCTATAAGAGAAAAATTTGGCTAATGTATGATTATAAAAATTTAAATTTTTTGGCAGCATATGATTTCGTAAACTAGCCTACTATCAAAAAATTGACTGCAATAAACGATAAAATCATAGAAAATGCCTAAAAATCCTTAAAAATAGATGGTGAACTTGTCAAGCGGAGACGATGATTTATAAGACACGCTAACCGACATCTACAAGTATGTTTTCAATGCATACATTTTGGTACGCCCAGTGGAACCCACGTTCCTTGAAACATTTTGAAATTCTAAAAAATCCATAACTTGTAGGCCCAAAAAATGTATCAGCATTTCCGCCTTGCGTAGAGACATTTTCGCTTATTGACCACCATCTGTGCAAACATCAATCTGCATGGACGTCGGTTGGCGTGACCTATAAATTGTCATCTTTGCCTGACAAGTTCACCATCTATTTTTAAGGATTTTTAGGCATTTTCTATAATTTTATCATTTATTGCATTCAATGTTTTGATGAGCCAAATACAAAAGTATTCACCACAACCTCTGATAAGCCAAACAAGGGCACCCAATCCCTTGTTGATTTGATCTTAGGGATTATTGTGGGTGTGCTCTTCCAACACAATAACAAAATCCTACTAGAATACTTGTAAATGAAATGTATTATCTTAAAATGCAAGCTGATGGATGATGGAAGACTCAAGAGCAAGTATGAGGAACTAGTCTCAAGCTTCCAAAAATGAAAATGAGATTCAAACGAGTTATAATGATATGAAAGATCTAACAAGCTAAGATGAATTTTTCCATCATCCTAACATGTAATATCTAGATTCAAAAGGATGAATAGGACTAAAAAATGCTAAGAACTTATGAGAATTTCTAGAGCAAAACTAGCATGATAACAATGCAAATATGAGAGATGAAAATGCAAGAGGCAAGGATAGTATTTATAAAATTTTGGTGGAGATGAGAAGGCTTGAGTGAGGTAGCACCTACGTGGCATCCACATAGGAGACACATACGAGGACACATAGTTTAATGAGGATGGCCATACAAAAGTCAACTTGGGACAAGGTGGGCATTTAAGGTTTGAAGGGCCCAAGGTTGCTCACACATGTGTGAGCAACATGGGAGAAAGGAGTGGGGGCCAAGAATGTAAGAGAAATTAAGGAAGTTTGGTGGCTTCCTTGGGAGGAGTGAGCAACTCATTAGGGGATAATGAAATTAGGAATCACTTTTTAAGCATGATTAGTGGGGAGATTAGTAATGAAGGTAGGTTTAAAGAGTGAGGTGATGGGCGTAGACTAGGTTACTAGGTTGGGATTAGGATTAAGTTTTAAATAGTTTTAAATTAATCAAGGCTTACAAGAATATTAGGAGATGGGTAAGTGCAAGAAGTTGGGTACCAATTTCGCGGAAGTCTTGTGGGCTTGAAAACTACCGCTAGAAATGGGCACCCATTTTGAAAAAAATAGGCACCCGTCTTAGGCTCGGACACCCGATCTAAAATTTAAAAAATGGCTGCCCATTTTTTTTCAAAACAGGTGTTTGTTTTTTAATTTTTTAATTTTTTTTTCAAACTTATTTTTACATGCCAATTTATTACATTTAAGAAACGGGTACACATTTTTAAACATGTGCCCATTTTTTAAAATTTGAATTTACCAAACCATCATTTGCATTGGATTTCGGTTCGGGACAGGTTTGGTGGGACCAAGCCTATGCTTGGACCTCCAAAATAATGGCCAAGGCATTTGAACACCAGATTTATGTTTTACCGTAATTTTTTGAGGGTCTTCCCAATCAAATTTTTTGATGAAATTAAAACCCATTAGAGATCTTACTGTCTAGATTTCAAAAATATAAATTTTATAGTGATATGATAATTTTTACTATTTTTACAATATTTATTAATCAAAAGTGGTACCTAAACTTAAAATAGTAAGGTTCACTAAAAATTTAATAACTTTTTTGATTTTAGGTTTTTGAAAAAATGAATTATATAAGACCAATCTAAATAGAATTTTATTCAAAATTTTAAAAAAAAATTCTCAAAAAAGTAAAATTTTCATCAAATTATGGTAGTCGTACATGAGAGGTTTTGAAAATGTACTTTATGGTCGATCAAAAATTAATAAAAAAAATATTCAATTAAAATATATATATATATATATATATATATATATTCTGACCAATCTTTGATGTGTTAGGTGTATGCACCCTAAAATGGTCGCCTAGACTTTGGGCCCCATTTATTATTTTATCATTTTATCAAATTTTTGAATCAATGCTTTGGAATATTTTCAATTCAAATCAATTTCCTTGATCAAATTGT
>MU224790.1:10140298-10155907 GCA_018584345.1 Thuja plicata
CCATAGATTAGATTTGCATTCATATTTCCTTTCATAGACTAATATGCATTGTTATCATTTAGATTAATTTCTTTTTATGCATTGCAATCATATAGATTAGATCTCATTTTCATGCATTTGAATCTCTTGTTTCATGGTGTATTTGCAATAGACACAACTAGGTCAATTTGAGGGCCTTCATTTTACATTTTTACACATGCATGACTAGAGAGCTATGGATCGATTTTTGAGGCCTCATTCTTGAGCAACCTTGAATGGAATGATTCATAGAAGTGTGACAACATTTATACACACATTAGGTACCTTCTCCCAAAATAATTTAGAAAAATTTATTTATTTACTTCAAAATACGGTGATCGTACACATGCGGGGTATGGTCTTGAAACAGACATTTTGAAAAAGAGGTTTTTAAACATGCCTACTAAATATATTTTCTACCATGTGGGTATTTAAATAAATTACATATTTGCAAATAGACTCTGAGCACTACATTTTCTATTAGTGGATTTTTTTTATATTCAATCTCTAAGTGCCTCAAATTTTGACATCAATTGACAGAAAATTTGAAAAATAGGGAAAACACTTCCACTTTTTGCCCAAAAAGTGGACTCAACTTCTTGTTGGCACCCAGATGTAGGATTTAAATAAATATAAATATATTCAAAAGGGGATTTATGGAGGGAGATGTATTAAATTAATTTTAATACATTAGATGAGATAGTATTTAAATTAAATTTAAATACCTTAGGTGATGAACTTTATTTAAATAAATAAATTTAGTAAAATAAGTTGATGAATATAACAAATACAATTAATGAAATTAACCACAATGTTATAAGAGTGTTTAATTAAATAAAATTTAATTAATAACTATACTATAGGATGATTTTAGGCGTCTACATCTGCTCTAGTGTCTGTGCTTCTTTTGGCTCTTTACTTAGGCTTGAATGTTGGTTAGATTGTCTATGCTTTTGTGGTGGATATTTGAGGATTCTTATTGGATAAATGATAATGAATTTATATGTTTAATCACCATAGAAACATTTCTTTTGGACTTAAAATGAATCATTTCTTAGTTGGATTCATAGGACAATTTAGTCTCCTCTATGTATAACCATGGTTTATTGTTGGCTTAGCCACTTATGATTCGTGGACGCTATCTGAGTCCTTGTGGGAAGTCTCGTGAATGTGTGCATTTTGTTTTGAGTATGTTTTCAGGTTGTCATGGAACCCTTGGAAGCTCTTGAGTCTTTCGTTTGTGTACGATCATGTGATGATCACCGTGTTGTTTATATCTTTTCTTATGCTTTTGGTTATGGATGCACTTATGCACTTATGTACTTAGGTAATGTCATTCTTTCAAAAAACAATTCGTGCATATTTAACCCTATGTTCCGAGGGTTCCTTGGAAGGGTATTACAAAACCTATTGGTCCCCTACTACACATCACATCAAAAATGCATTCAAATCAACATTTCACCTATCCAATAAAATTTGGGCAACATATCATTTTCATAAAACTATGTTTTCAAAACCAGAATTGGGATATTTTTAAAAAAGTAATGAAATCTTTTGATTTCAAAAGGAAATATGTTCTATTTGATTAAAATAGTAGTTTCTAGCAAATTTCAAATGATAAGATGGAGAATTAAAATAGAAATTGAATTTCCTACCTCTCAAGTTGCCAAAACTTCAAATTGAGGCCAAATTCCATATACCAAAAATGAGGGCAAGAAAATGAAGCATCAAGATGAATTCCTCAATACAATTCCATTGAGTCATCACCCATAAAAATCCACCCAAGAAATCTCCAAAAAAAATCAATCCAAAATCACCAGGTAGGGTTTTTTAGAGCAAACTGAAGAAAACAAACTAAGTGTTGAAAAAGAGTTCTAATTTTACAATAAAAACTCTTTTTGAATGAGAATAAAATAAAATCAATTTTAAAATTTGATCATCAAATAAACACCAAAATAATCCCCAAGCCAGAACCATGCAATTCTCTTTAAATCAAATACATATAAGGCATATTTTACATTCAAATATTAAATTACTTCAACATTATTAAAATATCATTAATACATGCATTAAAATCATGACATTTCACAATTGACTAACTATGCACAAACAATCAGTATAAGTCTTCTACAAATATGAATTGGGATATCAAACATCATCAAATGGTAATCGAATGTACAAACAAAATATTTAAGGAAAATCATCCAAATGAGGAATGATGGCTAGGGTTGGGTAACATAAATGGCCAATGTGTTATCTCCTAGAACCACTGTTGGGGATATGGGCACACTCAGATATGTGGAGCCAGGTGAAGTTTATGCTTGGAACCTATAATCACTAAAATATTCTTATGTCAAGTGTACCTACTCATGTGTATATTAAATAGTCGAAGCTCATATATAAAAATAGTCAAAGTAACTAGGGTCATTGGAAGGGGATTTTAGCATCATATGTATTCTGATATATTCAAGTGATATAATATCATCCCTTTCACATCTAATCATCAGCTAGAGCACAATAATAATAATTTTATCTAATTAACAACATTCAATAATAAAATCAATATTATTTTACCACACCAATGAGCATATAAATATTCCCTGAGCGGGGTCAACATCATCACCATCATAATAATCCACTGAAACTAACATACATCTCTAACTACGTTGATTGATATTTAATACCATCATTTACATTGCTAAGCATTTATAAATATAAAATTTGAGTTAAATAATATAAAATATCATTGGATGAAGATGTTTTAATTGCTATTGCAGGTTCTTTTGGGGAACTTTTATCAATAGAGCCCATGACTGAAGCTAGAACTAGACAAGTTTATGCAAGAATTTGTGTAAATATTCAATAGAATGTCAACCTTCCTCAGGTAATATCTCTGAAATCTAAACTGGGGATTTGGAATCAAGAGATTGAATATGAATCGATGCCCTTCGCTTGTTTTATTTGTAAGAAATCTAGTCATTGGGCTAAACATTGCCCCAAAAAGGCCCAAAAGGAAAAGAAGAAGGATCAGGAGCAAAAAAAAGGGTCAGAGAATGGAGTGGAAGAGAAAAATGGAGGAAACGAAGGTCACCTCGATCATGCTGGAAGAAATAAGGATGAAACGGAAGAAAACATGAATGGAAAATCAAATGAGGTAATCCAGCAGTACCAAAAAGGGGAAGCAGTCCAAGTAAAGGTGATGCAAGCACCTAAAGAAACTTCAAGTAAGATAACAGAAGAAAGAGGAGATATTATCATGGTTGAAACCAAACTAATCGACTCAAGAAAAGATGATAATGTTACTTCGTCTAAAGGAGAAGAGAAAGAAAGGTACCTAGAAGAAGAGGAGGATCTGGCAGATATAGAAAAGCAATGGTCAAAGGAAAAATAGAAGAAGACAACTGACCCAATCAGGAAAAGGATTGTAGATTCTCTAGCAGATCATAACCAAAATAAGAAATAGAAGAAAAAGAAGGAAGAAGCAGAGGAAAAAACCTGGTCAACCGTGGGACACTCAAAGAAGGGATCAAGCAAAAAAGGCCCAAAATCCCCTGATGGAAACCACCTTGCTTTTGAAATGAACATAAGCTCAGGAAAGAAAGCTGAGAGTTCTTCAATGGGGAAATCAAATAAGAAGGCAGGAGGCCAAAAGCCAGGAGTCCTAACAAGATAGAAGAAAGTAGACATAGGAACTCCAAAACAAGAAAAAAGGAAGAAAATCAGAGAAAACTCAAAGGGAAGAGGAAGCAAAATAGAATATTGCTGATGGAAAACAACTCACTATCCATCAGGTTTGTACCACAATCCTTAAATGAAGATTATCTCTTGGAATATTCAAGGACTCAATATCCCTCATAAGCAAGATGTTGTTAGGAACTTAGTTAGAGATTCTAAACCTGATATTCTTTTGATTCAAGAAACTAAAACGAGTAAAGAAAAAATAGAAAGTATGAAGTTGGTTAAAAATAGGAAGTGCTTTGGTAGTAGCTCAGAAGGGGATTCTGGAGGACTGGCCATCTTCTGGAACCAATCTTGTTTTGACTGTCAGCTTCTTAAAGAGGAAAAAAACTTCATTGCTGCTAAACTTAGGAGTTTAAAGGATAACTTCTCTTGGACTTTAATAAATTTTTATGCTCCAAACACCAAGACAAGAGTACTAAAGCTTTGGAAGAATCTGCATGATCAGATGGAAGGTAGAAAGGATAACAACTTTCTCATTATGGGAGACTTTAATACCCCTCTTAAGCAGGAAGACAAAAAGGGTGGAAATTTAGCTCAAGTGGAAAGCAAAGTTGATTTTATGGACTTCATAATTAATGAAGGATTGCTGGATGTAGATCTAGAAGGGATCAACTATACTTGGTCTAACTACAGGGTGGGAGAGGACTTGATACAAGTTAAGCTGGATAGGGTATTGATTAATCTGGAATGGTACACCAAGTTCTCTTGTGCCCTTTCTTCCCTTACTAGAATAGGCTTGGATCATTTCTCTATTTCCTTTAATGTTACTCCGTTCACTGGAAAAAGAAATGCTCCTTTTAGATTCGAGAAGATGTGGCTAGATCATCCTGACCTGGAAAATAAAATCAGGGACTGGTGGAATATTGACGTGGAAGGAACAACTATGTTTAAAGTGGTGAAGAAATTGGCTAATGTTAAAGCTAATGTTAAAAGTTGGAATAAGCACATCTATGGTGACATTTTCCAATCCAAAATTAAAATCCAAAGGGAAATGAAAGATATTCAGGAGGAAATTCAAAGGAATGGCTTATCTGAAAATCTGAGAACTCAAGAGAATGTTGCCCTTGCTGACTTTCATAATATCATAGCTAAAGAGGAGACTTTCTGGAAACAGAGATCCAGATCTCTTTGGTTAAAAGAAGGAGATAAGAATACCAGATTCTTCCATCTCTCTACTCTAAAACACAAGGCAATTAACATAATTCATTCATTGTCTACTAGGAATGGAAAAATAACCAAAGAAGAAGAAATAAGTGAAGAAATGGTGGGATATTTTGCGTCCTTATTATCTAAAGGTAAAAATCTTAATTCTGAAGACCAAAGGAATCTTCTTATTTCAAATCCTTGCATTCTGGATCATGCTGCCAATGCTCTCCTAAAAGCTATCCTCTCGGAGACCGAAATTAAGAAGGCAATCTTCTCTTTTGAAGGAGAGAAATCCCTAGGTCCAGATGGGTTTCAGATGTTTTTCTTCCAACAGTTTTGGAGTATTGCTGGGAAAAATGTTTGTTCTGCAGTTAAAGAACTCTTTGGAACAAAATCTATTCTCAAGGAAATTAATTCAACTTTTATAGCTCTCATTCCTAAAAAACCTAGAGCGGACATGGTTGATGGCTTTAGACCCATAAGTCTTTGCAACTCCCTTTATAAATCATCTCGAAGGTCATGACATCCAGAATATTGGGAATTTTGCCTAATCTTATCTCTCCTCAACATAATGGGTTTGTTCTTGGAAGACAAATTATGGACTCAATTATGGTGGTGCATGAGAATATTCACTCCCTTCAAGCCTCTAAAAAATAGGGTTTCTTCATGAAATTGGACCTGTCTAAAGCATATGACAGAGTGGATTGGTCTTTCTTGTCTAAAATCCTAAGTTCCTTTGGCTTTGATAAAGATGTCATAAGAATCATAATGCAATTGGTTACTATAGTGTCTTCTTCGGTGCTAGTAAATGGAGGTTCTTCCATTTTCTTCCACCCAACAAGAGGTCTTAGACAAGGTGATCCCATTTCTCCTATTCTCTTTGCTATAATGGTAGAAAGTCTTGGGAGATCCATCAATAGTTTGGTCTTGTAAGGTCAGATTTCAAGTCTCCAACCTTCCTCGGCTCTGCATAAGTGTTCTCATGAGAAATTTGTGGATGACACTATTATGATAGGGGAGGCCTCTGTGATGGAATCTAGGAACATGAAAAAGGCCCTGAACATTTATACTAATGCTTCAGGTCAATCTATTAACTGGGAGAAGAGTTCTCTTTTTTTCTACAATACGCCTAAAGAAATACAAAGGAAGATCTCTTCAATTTTGGGTTGCAAGATAGTGAATCTTCCCTCAACCTATTTGGGTCTCCCTCTTTTCCATAAACCTGATGATGCTTTCTGGAATGGTATCCTTGACTGTTTCCATAATAAGCTGGCAGGTTGGAAAGGAGCTACTCTTAGCCAAGCTGGAAAAGTTCAGCTTTTGAAATCTACTCTCCAAAATCTTCCAATCTATGCGCTCAGTCTCTTCAAAATTCCTCAGAAATATGTAGACTTGATTGAAAAAATTCAGAAAAAAATTATTTGGTCTGGAGTGGAAGAGAAGAAGAGGTTAAGTCTTGTGGCCTGGGAGGTGGTGTGTAAACCAAGAAGTGGGGTGGGCTTGGTATCCGAAGCATTAAAAATATAAATAAGGCCTTCCTGGAAAAATAGTGCTGGAGAATCTTTGAAGAGAAGGAATGGAATGCCATCATCAAGAGAAAATATCATTTAACTTCTTTGGAGGAAGTGCTTAGGGACCCCTTGGATATCAATGGTTCTTTCATCTGGAATAGTATTAGTAAAGGTATGGATTTGATCAGAAAAGGGATAAGATGGAAGATGGGAAATGGCAGGAAAATCAACTTCTAGACAGATAAATGGCTGAAGGAAGAAGTCCTTAGTGATAAACAGGAATGGATGCCAGCGAATCTGGACAATAAATAAATTGTTGGAGAGAAGGTTTTAGATTATTGGATCAATGATAAATGGGTGGACCTTAGCTCCTTTGATGCTTCCCTCAATCTGGTCAATATGTTTCTTACACCCTGGTTTGTTTGAGAAAAAAACATGACACTTTGATTTGGGGGCCGAAGGCTAATGGAAAGTTTTCTGTCTCTTCTACTTCTGCCCTTCTTTTCCTAAAGGAAAATCACTCTCCTAGCTGTCAGGTATGGAATAACAAACTTATTCCCAAAATTAATATGTTCTTTTGGCTCCTTGTTCAGAACAAAATTCTTATAGTGGACAATGTTTGCAAAAGGGGTTTCAGTATGCCTAACAGATGTACTCTTTGCTGCTCTGAAGCTGAAAATTGTAACCATCTAATGATTCATTATTCTTACTCTTGTAAAGTTTGGAATTCTATTTTTAACTTCTTCAACCTGGATTGGGTTAAACCTAATAACTTCCAAGATATGGTTAAACAATGGCATTGCCCCCTTAAGGGTAAAGAATTCAAAGATCTTTGGAAGCTAGTTTTGCCCCACTTTACTTGAAGAATCTAGAAGGAAATAAACAATAGAATATTCAGAGAAAAAATCTCATCCTATCAAATTGTGGCAAACAGTATATGTAGAAGTTTGCTGGAAAATTTTAAAAATCATCTCTCTAGTGACTCCCCCTGCAAGAACTCTCTCTGTATCATTGATATACTTATGAATTCTCAAATGCAGAAAGATAATAACTTAAACTTGAGGGAAAATACTAGATAGAGTGCTCCTCCAAGTGGCTGGGTCAAAGGTAATTTTGACGGGGCAGCCAAAGGGAATCTGGGGAAAGCTGGAGTGGGAGGTATTATAAGGGACCCTACTGATAATTGTCTGGGAGCTGTTGCTGCCCCGCTGGGAGTTTAGACTAATCATATGGCAAAAGCCATGGCTTCCCTTCATGTGGTTATGCTGGCCAAAGACATGGGCTTTTCTAAACTATGGCTGGAGGGAGACTCTCTTAACATAATAAATTGTATTAGAGGCAATCATGAAGCTTCATGGACTATCAACCATATCATTGAAAAAATTAAATCTATTATGCCCACTTTCAAAGATTATCATATATCCCACATTTTTAGGGAAGGTAATAAGACAACGGATGGCTTAGCTAATGTGGGTGTACAAACTGATGTCATGCAATCATGGAGAGGGGAGGCAAATCTTTAAATGGAGATTGTTAGTCTTATCAGGTACGATAGGATTAATAATATTGAAGGAGTGATTAATAAACATAATTAATGACGAGGTCATCAATAATGATGAAATGTGATGTGAGCTGTCATTCGAAGGAAATAGGATTAATGAAGATTGTGACCCCACACAGATTATGGGTGTTAATGAGCATTTTGAATCTGAATAATCATGCTACAGTAAAGCTTTCCATGGTATTGCGCTCCAGACTTCTAAGTATTTGCATTTTCAGAATGTGTTGAGCATTATGGGGGGAGGTCTAAAGAGGGAGGAGTCGATAGACTGTACCAAATGGAAACAAAAGAAGAAGGTTTGGAAGAGGTTGAAGAAGAGAGGTGTATCCTAGTATCTAGAGAAGCTCCATGGTTGGGATATGGATATAACAAAAAAATTTGCAGAGAGTTGGAAGGATGGGAAGGTTAACCTGTGGGGGAAGTCTTTCACTCTAACTATGAGGGTTATCTATGAAATCACGGGCCTTTCATGCAAGGGAATGAAATTTTACAGGGACAATAAGAGGGCTGGGACTCAAGAATTTAATTTTTTTTTCAAAAACAAAAGAAGAAGAGGCCCTTTTAAGCAAAGGGATGGGGGATTATGTTGATATCAAACAAATTAAATTCCACTAGGTGAAGATTCTTACAGTGATGATCGATTATTTTACATTGGATGGTAGATACTCCAAAATTTATAATCTCCACTTTGTCCTGGCTAATCATTTTAGGCACAATAAAAAGGTTTTGTTTCCTTTTTATCTTCTGAGCTCGTTGCATAACAGTGTGATGGAGCATAGAAAAAAATTGAGTAACCCGGTGCTCCATGTGGGGCTCATTCTGTTGATATCAGAATATGTCCCGTAATCAAGTCCCAGAGACTATCCCCAAAAGGGTAAAAGGGAACGCTAGGCATGCAAAGCAGGAAAACAAAAAATAGAGTTTGAAGAAAAAGGGTTAGAACCAAAAAGAAGGCGAACCTGGAAAGGAAGGAGGAGATGGATGATGAAACCCTAGATAATCAGGGTAATGATGAAGAGATCCAAAATGAGGAAAAGGAGGAAATGCCTGTGACTGATCAGGAAGTTTGTGAGACAAACAACAAGATTCTAGTAAGGGAAAAAGAAGATCAACTAAGTAAGGAGGAATTTCAAACAGATGAGGAGGAAATACCTATGACAGATGAAGAGGGCAGGGGTAATGATGTAGGAAACCAAGAGATGGAAATTGAGGGAGATGAAAAAGAGGGATATGATAAGGAGGAGAAAAAGAATGATGACAAGGGAAAGGAGGATCAAAATGAGCAGCCAATCTTGAAGGCTGATAACAGGAATAAGAAGAAATAGAGAATGGACCCCAAAATGGTTGGTTTTGTTATTGATGATAGAATTCTGAAAAGCAAAGAGGACTACGGGGCGAGTATGGAAGACTGGCTTAGTGAGGATATGAAGATTATGAAGCAACAATTGACTGAGATGCAGGAAGCTATGGAGCCTTTTAAGTCCAAGGTTGAGGAAATGGAGAAGGACCTGATGATTAAGGTAAATAACAACAACAAAGATGAGGAGCTCACTGCTAGAGTTAACGCTATTGTGGAAGAAAAGATGCAAGATATGAAAAAGCAAATTAGCCACAATGGGCACATGATATGTGTCATTCTTAAACATAGAAATGAAGGGCTTCAAGTTTCAGTTCAGAACCTGAAATATTTATATGCTTACCTAGAAAGAAGTCTGCTGGAAAATACAATAATTACCATTGATGATAAGGCAGGAAGCACGGGCCTAGGGTCAAGAACCCGTAGTGGTCTTAAAAGGAAAATCCTGGAGATCCCAAAAGAGATGATAGAGCTAAAGGAGTCCATTGAAAAGATGGAAGAAATGCAGAAGGAGGTAGAGGAAGCCTACCAAAGTATGATCTAGTGTCTTTTCTTCAGTTCTGGAAATTCTGCTGGAAGTTGTGCTAGAAATTGTGGTGGAAACTGTGTGTTTTTTTGGCAGTTCTTTTCTTTCCTATTTTGGGCTTGGGTGTTTGTTGGGGTCCTGCCTTTTTTTCATTGCAGGCTTTCTATGTTTGTATTGGGATTATGATGCTTATCTCTAGTAGTCTTTTGTAAAAGGTTTCGGGGTCCTTTCAAAACCTATTTTTACCTTAATAAAAAACTAATTAAATCAAACTTTCAATTCAACATTCAAATGAATATCTCCATAAAATAATTTCGAATCAATACATCATTGTTTGTCAACAATCATTAATACCTAGAGCACAATTAGTCTATATTCAGTCATGACAATAGCCTCAATAGGTCTAGCACCCAAATTAGGTATGCCACGAACAACAATGCACTAGTTTACACAACTATGCCCAAGAAAGTAAATAAGGACTCATGCTAATGCAACAACATAATCCAAATCACCATGAAGAAATCCAACCACAGAGAGGCATAACTATAAGAAAAATGCCAAATCTACATCAAGAAAAATGTGCAATGCTGAAGAGAAAATGAGATAGGCACTACATTTCCTAATTGGTTGAAGTCACCTAAAGATGTGAAGGTTGACTGTTCCAAGAGTGAAATAGTCTCATCGTTTATACAACAACTCACCACTACAAGGAAACATATTTGAGCTAAATCCATGTCACCTTCCATTACTTCATAATTTGAACTAGTATTGGTTTCACATGCATATATAATGATTTACTCAATTTTAACAAATATAATTTCAATAGATAATAGAAAAATTTCTAATTTTTTATAAGAATATCTCTTTACTTTTTAAAATGGAATCAAATGGTTCTTTCTTACTTCACTTTTGAAGGTAATTATATAGATATTTTTGCATATTTGAATGATAAAGATGACTATGGATTATACCTCACAAGTTAGTTGCGAAACAAGACTCTTTGAGCTACTCAAATTTATTATTTTTTTGTCAATCTCTCTCATGCTCAAGTTCATAAGTGTTTCTTCTTGCTTAGCAAGGGTGACTATGATTGAAAGTATCAAATACCTCTTGCACAGTCTCTCTCATTGCCTATGCAATACTTTCCACTCATTCTCACACTTCTTTATTACCACTTATGAAACTAGTACCATTTTGTAGGCAATTTATTTAGTTATACTATGAAATTATCTAACATCACTTAGCTTTGTGCCATATTAAATTCTTAATTGCATTCTACGCATCTTATTTAGAGCTTAAAATGGATTCATTGACTTAAGATTTTTCACAATGCTTGTACATTAAGTATTCAATTTATGATTACAAGATCAATTTCCTAGAGAAAAATGCTCTCAAAAGATTACTTGCGATGATTAAAATTATTAGCGTAATCATCTATTGACTTGAGATTCCCATGTATTACACAGGAAGGGAAGAACACAACTATAGCTACTCCATGGTTAATTGTGCTTGAGTTGGAGCAGTATTGGGGTGGGCAATTTCCTGAGAAGGCCTAATGCTTCACCTTTATGAATATCACCTAGATACAATCAGTGCTAGGTGTTCCATTCATTCTCATGAGAGATGAGTTCAAATTAACCACTCATGAAATACGGGTCAATGAGTTTGACTCAAAAACTACGCAATTAAATCCTAATAATAATATCACAGGAATATAACAATTTTATCTAATGACATCTAGAAAAAAGACATGCAATTTGGTAATGTTGAAACCTTGTTATCTATGACTTGTAATACATCCCAAAAGCATCCACAATCCATATCAAAATATGTTGAAGCACCAAAAATTTCATACAATTTGAATCCTTCACCAATTTATTTTGTGGTTTGATCACTCTATACACAACTGATATAACAAGATAGAAAGATGATGTAGTAAGATGAAGGAAAACAAGATGTTTCAAGATTGACAAAGTGGAACTTTACTAAGAAATATTTATTTATAATCATATTTTACAAATTTGTTAATAATTGATATCAATCCCTTACTAATACTCAAATTTGTTAATAAATATTCATCTTAATTGCTACGAGTTTCAAATTTTAACATTATTATTTACCTATTATCTATTTTAAAATTATGCAACATATTTGGAACATCTATATTCTTGAATTTATATTTTTTAATAAATAACACAATTAAAACAAACTTTCATAAGATTAATATTATCACACTCGTGTAATGATTCCTTGATCTAGTGGTGAAGTGGAATGGTTCTTAATAAACTCTCTAGGGTTCAAGTCTTGTTGATTGCAAAACCCTAACATCATAAGGAATAAAACTAAAATGTGCTTCATATGAATTTGGTGGGATGGATGGCTCTCAATTGTGAACTCTTTGCTCAACTTAAAGACTAATGTTCCCATCTCAAATTTTTCATAGCACCTTTATTTTTTGTTTACCAAATTATTATTAACAAATTATGCAAATTCATTAAAGGGATCATCTCCAATAGCCAGAATCCAAACCTTCATTAAGGACCCGTTTGGTAGCAGGAATTAGACTGGAATTGGCATTATCTAATTTTGGATAATGCCAAATTCCATGTTTGGGTCCATGAATAAAAATGGAATTGGAATTCCGAAATTCCCATTTTGCCCCCAAAATGAGAATATCATATTCCACCTAAATAGGTGGAATTGGAATTTTGAATTCCAATTCCATTTTTATTTAACCAAAACAAAATTGTTATTGGGTCTGTCCATGAGTAGAAAGGCATGCTCGTTGGGTTTCAGTCATTTTTCCTTCATCCATCGCTAGGGTTCTGCATTCGTTTCACAGTCATCAAATTTTTCCTCCATCCATCACTAGGGTGGGTTGTGCGTTCGAATGGTGTGCAAGGCTGAGAGCGAAGGTTCAAAGGTTGGCATTTTTTATTTTGCAGGAATTCGCATCGCAGTCTGACAGATAGTGTGTTGGCTAAGAGGTATGAGATTTTGTCTTTTCATTTCCATGTGTAACATTTTACGTTCCCCTTACTGAGCATATAATGTATCAAAAAATTTTGTTGGGTATGTGCTTTATTCATATTTAAATCTTGGGTTATCGGGTTGCAAGGTGTTAACAACACAGTAGTGGCTCAATGTGAGGCCAGTTGTAAATGTGACGCTTTCCTCTATTTTGGTCGTCTTTCTTAGGCCAGTTGCAGGGGATGCACTCTGGTTTGGTGGCCTACTCTGATGGCATCTCAGGTAGGATGGTGTCTTTATGTTATCCTGTTTGGTGGAGTCTTATCATCCCTGTGTAGTCTCCCGAGGTATTGGGCATTTCTCATGGCCTATATCTAGTTCATGTTTCTTTTGGTCGCAGTCTTATAGTAGTGTTGGGGTTTTTAATAAAGAGATGTGTCTTTGTTGTGTCTTCTTCTATGGAGGTGAAATTGGTAGTCCTCCCTGATGAGCCAGTTTTTTGGTTTTGTTTGCTAGGCTAGGGTTTTGTTTGTTAGAAAGAGACTTTCCTCGTATCCCTATTGTTTGATCATTGATGTATTTATTCCCTGAAGCAGTATAAGATAAATTTCTCCAAAAATACAAAAATGAAAAAAAATGATCAGCATTCTTTATAGATTTATGTATGCACGAATTGAAGTCCCCTCATAAATGTGAAAATTGTTTACATTTTATTTCATAACACATTTGGATCATTCGACACCCAAATGCTTTGTGTCGGCAAAATGCTTTGAGATCATACTTTCTCAGTTCTACACTGATAATAAGAGAACAAACATTATTATTTTCTTGAAAGGAAAATCATTTTATAATAGTTCTTTGTCATCTTCTTCCACAATATAATGAACATATATATGTTGTAGCAGGAATTACACTAGTTTTGCATAATGATCTATGTTGGTGTTTGCAAATTCTGCAACACAGAAAGTGTTTGCAAATATGTTGGCCAAGCACTACTAAAAAAGGTTTCAAGTTTGTTCAAGCCACTATAATTGTTTCTTGTTTATAATTTATGCTTGCAAATGGTATTTGGTTTTAACATGGATAGAATATCTATAATCTCTAAACAACAACATTCTTCAGGGTAACAGTTAATGGAAAAACACTGCTAAGTCCAAAGAAATTTGAGTATACGCCATTCTTGCAATATAGAATAGCAAACAACACCTTATGGCTTTGGCTTTATTTTTGTGGAAAGAGTACAAATTCCATCATAGTCCTGCAACTAGTTTCATTTCTATATCTAAACCTTTGGCTTTCCATTTAATTTTCAAACAAACCCAAGGGCATCAAGACATATGGATATTTTTCTATATAATTACTCCTTGTCATGCACAAACTCCACTGTAAATGTATCAAAACTGAGATTTCAAACTAGGGTTTCAGTCTATTTGAGGTAAGTTTTCCATAACAAGCAAAGTGGGATTTCAAAAAGGTGCCTGAAGTCTTGTTAGACCAAAATTCTGCCAACCATTTATCTCTCTACTCAGACAGTAGGGATGTGCCTCCCAAGGTGAACCCCACCGTCTGTAGCCCAACCAAGAGCATGTCTTTCATCAGTGGATCCCTTCAACAACATAGATTCTCAAGCAGCCATCATCAACATGAGTCCTTACAACCCACCTGTACCCACACACCCACTTACCAACCTTCAACATGCTCACTCACATTGACTCACACTCTGCTTTCTACCATCAGATGTCAATCACCCATTGGGTGCCAGTACCTATGTCTTTCAAGAATGCACTCTCAGAAAATATTTCATCTGATGTTGTGATAGTTCTGCCAATAGAAATTCACAAGCTCATTCAATAGGCATCCACTATTGGATATCACAGGTACACAACTTTTAGTTAGCGAATTATTTGCTGAGTCATGCAAAGATGTTATCATTTAAAATTGAGTAGTTGCTAACTGCCCCTAGCTTACATCTTAGATGTTCATTTGGTATCTGCAACCGATAAGTGGATCCATCTCTTCTTCTAATACTTTGCCCCCTTCTTCTCTTTGACTGTATCATATTTCTTCTGAAGCCCAAATCACTGTAGGTGGCATGATCCTAGGGCTTTCCTTGTTGTAAAAATATGGCTCTAGCTTAATAAAAATATGTTTGGCTAATTGTGTAATAAAATTGTCTCTAAATTTTGTTACTTGACAACTCATCTAAGAGATGGTCCTCAAACCCAAAGTGTTTGTGTCCTATGCTTTCTCATAGTCCCCTGACAAAAGTAATTTAAGTAGGTTGTGAGAATGTTTGGTCTATGGAAAGCATTTGGCTTGCTACTTAGACTATGGAAGCAGATTGAATTAACTTCAATCATAGTCTATGCATAAACACGGATGAAAGTTCTTACCTTGAAAGGAGGGCCAAATTGATCATGTTTATCTCATTCATTGCCTCCCTTTTTCTTTCTTTCCTTGTATCCCATCCTTCCTTCTCACCATTAGTTATTTACCTTAGCACAAGCAAAATAGACACAAATTAGCATCAAAAGTAGGCTATTGGCCCTCATTTGCATTTAAAGTATCATTAGGGTAGTTTACAAAGATTACCATTAAGGAATCAGCCTTCTTTCTAGATTTTCACCCCACCTTGACAATACTATTGGACATGGCAAGATTTGTAGTCATCTGTCGACATCTATCTAATGACCCTTTTTAATATATATATATATATATATATATATATATATATATATGTTGCCTGCTCCTTTTTCTCTCAATAATCAGGAAGCAGGGC
>MU224790.1:10181117-10211314 GCA_018584345.1 Thuja plicata
CTGTTTTTTCATTTTGATTTTACTCTCTTACACACTTTCAATGTGTTTCAATTAACTGTAAGAGGCTACCCCTGTTTTTTCATTTTGATTTTACTCTCTTACACACTTTCAATGTGTTTCAATTAACAGATGTTTCATTAAACAGTTTATGTTTAAATGGATATGTGAACTGATACTCTGATTTTACTAGTACTTGCAGCAGAATAATTGCTTTGCAGGAGATGAAAAGATTTAAATTCAATGAATCTTGCAAGAAAGATTTTTACACATTACATGATGATGAAACTATCAATACTGGAAAGTATTCACTGATACAGAGGTGTATGTATTAAACACTGTTTCACTGTTTTTGGACAGTATATTGAAAAGCTAAGTTACCATATTCACCTAGTCACATGCAAATTCAAAATTCGATTCGCTGTAAATTTGTAATCGATTCGAATTCGATTCAAATTCTCTATTTCCCTGAGAAATTCACCGAGAATTCGTCAAAATGGACCCTGGTTGAATTTCGAGACATTTGGAGTGAATTTCAGAATTGAACGTGCGAGCCTGGGGTGAATTTGAGCGAGTTTCGAACGAATTTGGGCGAATTTGGCATTAGGATTCTGGGAAATCAGATTTTAGGAATCAGAATTGAAATTCTGATTTAGGACTCTGAATACTTTGAAATTTTGATTGAGGATTGGGATGCATTTAGAATCAGAAATACAGACATCAGTATTGGCAGATTTGGGGTTGAGATTTCTGATTTCTGATTTTTGAACTCTGAATCAAGAATCCAGTCATCCTGAAACTCTGATTTAGGAAATCAGTGTTTGGAACATTTGGCAATGGAATTTGGAATCCAGTCATCCTGAGCCTTGATTTTGAGATTTCACCTTAGATTTGGATCTTTGGTTTTAAAGTTATGATTGAAACTCGGACTTGAATTCCTTGGATTTGGAAATCTTCAAATCAGAGATCCGAACTTGGAATCCTGATTCTAGATTTTGAAATCAGAACTTGGAATCTGAACCGGCAACTTAGTTGAAAAGACTACAGAAATGAATCTGACCCTTTAATGTGTTGAGCCGCTCAATGGATGGTTTAATCTTTATTATAGAAGTGCTTGACTCCTCCCTGAAACCCTGCCAGTGGTTGGAACTCGATACTTCTCTTCTTGGTCACACAGCCTGTAAAGTACAGAATGAATCTGATTACAACTTGAGGATAACGCCACCACTAGTCATTTATTGAGTCTTCAATGCTTGCACAGCTGTCCTCTATTAACTGGCACCAATCGTTTCTTAATTTCTCCTTTGTTCTGTCACATTATAAGCTCCGGTGTTGCTATCTGTTGATATCTTATATGCCTTGTCTGGGTGTACTTGAAAGAACCAGTTATGTGAAAACAACAGTGCTAGACTGTAGACATGAAGTTTGTTTCAGAACCTATGAAATAACTGAGTTCAAGCTTCAGGTTTGGAAGCAGAATCGTCACCCTCCTTAATGAGATACCATCAAATATCCCGGTCTGTGTCTTTTGCTGTTATTCCTTGCGTGCATAACTCTCCACTCCTGATTTTACCGTTCCTTAACACACAATGAGACACTCGATAAGGACGAGGTTCAACTTCTGCTAACAACACATGACACAATAGTATGTCATCCTCGTAAATACTCCCGGTCACTGTATTGAGATGTACACATTCTTATTGCTACCCAAGTTTGATTTCCTGTCGCAAAATGCCTAGACGTTATCTCCTGTGTATGTTGAGCTGGAAACAATTCTCCACGATAAACACTCTACACTCAACAAGCTCTGTTTAATGAAGCTACGGTTTCCTCATTTAGTTAACTCATAAAACTTACTCACTTCCTTGGCTCGTTAGCTTTGTGATTTTCAGTGCTACACAGGAGAGAAATCTTTGCTGTTGATACCTCAATGCTCCGCAATTCACAAACCCAGAGAAAAGACGTTTAGTACTTCCATGCAGTTTTAATCTCCAAACCAGACAATCGTCTGGAACAGCAGAAGAGCTTATTCTTAGTAAGGAGGTATTGTCAATGGTTAATATGTTGAATGTAATGTCAGCGATATTTTAATAATTGTCTTCAATCTTGCATCAAGTAGGTTCATAAGAAACCACTGAAGGCATCAATATTATTCGTGTATCATTGAGTCACAAATTTAATATTCAGTTCTTAATGATTTTCCTAAACAAATGGCAAACATTAAATTACCTTGAGAGAATCTTTCAACTCTGAAGATAATGACCTCGTGAAGAGTCTTCGTTCTTCAGAAGCTGTTCCAATCCACAAATCTGCAATTTCCTGTTCACAAAATTAGAATTCCTCCAATCTCCTTCTGATTGAAACTTCCTATCACCTTTAACTTGACTTCCCAAATGTAACTGCCAGGAATTCTTTAAATTCCTTTATTTTAGTTTCTCCCTCAGCTATGTAATGTCCCCTGCTAGGTTTAGGCCTGTTATAACCAGAATTTACCCATATTTAATATACTTATGGCCTACTTTGAATTGACAAAGATACAATGATTCAAATCTATGTTATTCCATAGTTTAAAGTAAGGAAAATTGTTCATTTACCAAACATATTAGGTAATCTTACTATTTATAATTCTTTAATGTCCATGCTGGCCTATTTGCTATTTTAGTTTGAGAAGGAAGAAAATATGAATGCAACCAAAGTGCTTAGAGACCAAACACAATAAGCTCCCTCAAGGTTTACAGATCCAAGCCCGTATCCTATTTTGGGACCCTGCTTTCAAGGTTAAGGGACGCTGATCCATTCCCTATCTTGGGAATCATCCTATTGGCTGGATTTAGACTGCCCCTCCTTGGAAACATTTCAGCCCTTTCCTTCTCAGGTAATAAAGCAGTAACAGGTTTTAAGCATGGATATATATAGGTTCATTAATCTTGGTAATCCCTTATATTTTATTTTTGTAAATGTATAAAACATAACATGCATATATATAATTCAAATGTCATTATTATTATCATATATAAATAATATATATATGATAATTCTTATATTCCAAATATATTGGACCATTCAGTCATATATATATATATGTATGTATGTATGTATGTATGCTGTATATATGTTAGTCCATATATATATATATTTCTAATTTCACTATTATTAATTTATAAGTACTGTATATAATATATTTCTGACTTCACTATTATAACTAAAATTAATACTAAGTGTTTATATATATTAGATCACATATATATATTGGTCCCTTATTTCCTAATGATTTTCTGATACAATAATCTGTAGACCAGTATTGGTTTATAGATAATTTATATTATACCAATGTGCTGTCAGACGATGCTGCCAGAAATATAATATGCTTCATATGCTTTATTTTCCCTTCTTATATCTGGACTTATATACTTTCAAATCTGCCTATCCTATGCGTATCTGGGTTTATTCAAATCTGCATACTATATTCGTTTACCCATTATATTCCCCCCGTAGAAATGCGATTCAATCCTTTTTATATCTGCTTCCTTGATTTGAAAGCTTGTGACTTCTTACAAGAGTCAGGTCACTTTGTTTTTTTTTTTGGTCTGTAATAGATTTTTGTATATATTGATTTGAAAAAAGATTACATCATAGAAATATTAGCATTGAGGCTATACAGTCATTTAAAGCCTGAACATGTCTGCTTAACCCTTTAGAGGAGATATCAAAATGGGTCTGGCTATATATTTGCTGCTGCATTAACACTCAACTAGAAGAGAACAGAGAGGAGACAGGGAGGAATAAGACTTGAGGCATATAGAGCACTCAGTCATTTACAAAATTACAAAAACAGAGGACCGAAGCCATCAGCAACTAGCCTTCAATCTTCAGCATGTTGTTTTCCATGCCTCTGCTCGCGTTTCTGCCTGGGCACCTCCTCAAACACTGCTTTGTCCCTCATCTCCTCGGGCCTTGCTAAGTCCTCCACAATGGCTTTCAGAGTCTTCCATTTGCTTGCTATATCCTTCTGGTAGGCTGTTTGGTCGACATTTCCCCACCAAGTGAGGAAGGGGACACGACCATAGCTGAAACCCTCTTTCAATTCTTCAAAACACTCACTATAGTCAAATCCTTGACCTGGAACAGCCCATTCTAAAATTGATTCTAGGCCAAGTAGTAAATCCGGGTCAAAGAGGAGTTCTATGATGCGCTTGACCCTACTCTCCGACTCCCCAAGCTGCAGGGCCCAAGCCACCACCAAGGAGATGATATCAACATTAGATCTGCGCTTGGCAAATCTCCCTTGATATTGGCTTCCAAGGATGTTTTGGACAGCCACAGCCAAGACTTCATTCTTCATATTTAGCAAGCCTAAAATTCTCTCAATGCTGGCTGGACCTTCCACTGCTTTTTGCTGCTTCTTGGTTCTGATCGAGAATGTGGCTTCCATCTCAATCACTGCTGAAAGACAAAAGGATTAAAGAGGAAGGATGAGATTGGTGTAGGCCAAGGGTGGTTTTAAACTGCGGTCGAGATGGAGTAAGAGAGAAGAATGCGGTCTCTTCAACTGACAATTAGCCCAAATCGGGAATCTATCCTAAAACAGAGTGTCGTCCAATTGGATCCATCACAGGAATAAAATCTCTGTGTGCGGCAGGAGGCACTGAAAAGTTCTAAAGACTGTCCTTCACAAGCTGGCAATTGTCCTAGACTGAGCTTTCTCACCGCCAAATCAGTTTGTGTAGTTCGAGACCTGTCATAACCTCCATTCGAAAGATGTAGACTTCCACTTGCATCAGTCACATCAATCATTCCAATCTGGCAACATAAGAGAGTCGCCCCCTTGCAGAAGCAAACAATTAAAGTATCGGGCAGCAATCTGCAGCACAAACAAAGCTTAGTTGCAAAAAATCTCTTCTGAGAAAATTTCAAAACAAGGCTCATTACTCATCATTGGACTGATTGCCCATTTGGAGACAATATCAGCCTCCTTGTTTCCTTCTCTGAGGACATGGGTGATTTTGAAGTCCGGAAATGAGTGTAGGAGATGGGAGATCTCTTCAATCATATTCTTCAGGTGCCATGCATTGGCTGCCCCATTTTTTATTGCATTTACAATAATGAATCACCTTCTAGGTGGATATTTTGAAGGTTCAACTTTTTAGCCAATTGTAAGGCCAACAATGCTGCCCTAGCTTCAGCCTCATTGTTAGTTCCTCTGATAAGTCTTTGGGCAGCTAGTGCCATAATATCCCCATTGCTGTCTTTGACAACAACACCAACACTTGAGGGGCCCGGATTGCCTTTAGAGGCTCCATCAAAGTTTATTTTAACCCATCCTGGACTCGGTTTATCCCACTTCAGTTCTAATCTTGTTTTATTCTGTGCATTCACATCTTTAATATTACCATTTCTGAATTTCAAGCTTGGCCAATTGCAATGAAGTTTCCTGTCAACCTTTGCGTAAAGCAAACTCCCTGTGGAAGTAATAATAGCAGCTTGCATAGTCTCTTCAATAGCACTTAAAATGCTAGATAGGGGTCTTTCCTTATCTTGGAAGATACGTCTGTTACATTCTTTCCAAATCTCCCAAATGATAATGGAGGGGGATGCCTTCCATAATCTAGATAAAGCAGTGTTCTTTTGAGGGATCAACCAGCTTCGAAACACCTCTTTGATGCCCTGCTGCATAGGACCAATCATACTTAATTTTTCTTTAATCAACTCCCAACATTCTGCTGCAAAGGGACACTGAACAAGTAAGTGATCAACATCTTCCTGAGCTGATTTGCATAAAATACACCGAGTTGGGCCTTGGAGGCCAAAATGTTTCCTTCTTTCAGCTGTTAAAATTCTCCTTTGCATTGCTATGCATGCAAAAGTTCCTGCCTTTGGTAAGCAGTGTCTATCCCATAAAAGATTGGTGTTCCATGGTAATATATCCTCCTCTGCCTCTTGGGATAAGAACCCAAGTTTTACCGAATAGGTCCCACTATTGGCTTTACACCATATTAACTTGTCTGATTTTTCAACTCTTGTGAACCTCCTCATTTTGTAAAGATCTTCCATAAGGACTCTCTGTGGGGCTGAGAGGTTGAGATTATCCAAAAGTTTCCATTGCCACATGGGTCCAATAGGGGAGTCCCTACATTCTAGGTAATCAACCACCTTAGAGCCCCATCTATTAATGAAGAGAGTCCTCAAGTCATCAAATCTTCTATCCTCCTTTAAAATTGGGTGATTGTTCCAAGAATCATCCCAAAACAAGGCATTGTTTCCATTAGCGACATGCCATGAGACATGTCGTGTGATGATAGATCTGCAATCTAGTAGATAATTCCAGATTGCAAAGCCTCTAGGGGGGTTAACAATAGTGAGGATTCTCTCATCCTATGGAGAATCTAAATACTTAGACCGGAGGATCTTGACCCATAAGCTATCCGGTTGACTGCACATGTGCCATACCAGTTTGGCCCCTAGTGCCAAGTTCATCTTTCTCCAGTCCTTCAGTCCAGTGCCCCCATTTTGCTTTCGTTTACAAATCTTATCCCAAGCAATAAGGGGCCATTTATCACCTTCTTCAGCCCCGTTCCAAAAGAACTTCCTCATTCTTTTGACAATGGCATCTAACACTTTGTGTGGGATCTTGAAGCAGCTCATGGAATAAATTGGAATGGCTGACACCACAGCTTGAAGTAAAAGATTTCTGCCTGCAAATGTGAGCCATCTGCTTTTCCAGTCCTCCATACGGTGTAAGCATGAGTCCATAAGGTGTTTCCACAAATGAGGTTTGGAGGCCCCATCAAATAAAGGCACTCCAAGATATTTGCTCGGAAGCTTACCTATCTTGATTTGTAGAATTTCACTAATTTGTTTTTGCAGATTATTGGCCGTGTGAAAGAAGATCTCTGATTTCTGCCAGTTAACATTCTGACCAGTGGCTCTGCTGTAACGATCTAAGGTTGACTTGATGACATGAGCTTCAACAAGTGAAGCAACCCCTAGGAGCAGGTTATCATCGACAAATTGCAGGTGTGTAGAGGAGGATATACCTTCTGCAATCTTGACCCCTTGCCAACTGCCTTCCAATCTCTTGCTGGTGATAAGTCTACCCAAGACTTCAACCATAATAATAAATAAAAAGGGGGCTATGGGGTCCCCCTGTCTGATACCTTTTGTGGTTTCAAAGAAGCCTTGGGGGCTGCCATTCACTAGGATAGAGAATCCAGGGGTGTTGATGCAGCTTGCAATCCACTTCACTCAGCCGTTTGCAAAACCAAATTTTTTTAAGTATCCTGAGGAGAAAGTCCCGATTTACATGATCATAGGCTTTTTTGACATCTAGTTTGATCAGCATTTTGTTAACTTTTGCTGCTTTGATTGTATGCACAGCTTCATGTGCAATAATGATTCCTTCGAAGATTGATCTTTTGGGGGCAAATCCGCTTTGTTCCTCGGAAATAATATGCTCAAGAATGTGTTTAAGCCTATTAGTTGCTACTTTGACAATTACTTTATAAACAATATTACATAAAGCAATCGGTCGAAAGTCGGAGAAGGAATTGGTTACAGATTTCTTGGGGATCAAGGCAATGAATGTATTATTGAAATCCTTCAATATAAACCCTTCTGCACGAGATTCTTCAACAACTTGCCTTAAATCTTCTCCTAAAATGCCCCAAGTTTTTTGGTAGAAGAGTGCTAGGAAGCCATCCGGACCAGGGGCTTTGTCTCCTCCCATATCAAATAAAGCTTTCCTTACATCATCCAAGGAGATAGGGCTCATAAGCTTTGCATTTTGTGCTTCTGTGATAGTGGTAGGGATGAGATTAAACAATCCTTCATCCTCATGTCTAGGGGGCTGATCTTCATTAAAAGTTTCATGGAAGAAGTCAACAACTTCCTGATTGATAATCTTTGGATCTGAGGTGGTAACTCCCTGCTTTGTATTGATAGTGAAGATTTTGTTTCGGGCTCTTCTGGCTTTGACCGATTTGTGAAAGAACTTAGTATTACGGTCCCCTTCTTTTAGCCAAGTCTCACGGGATTTTTGCTTCCAATGAATCTCTTCTTTGGCCAGCACCTTTTTATACAATCGAAGAAGAGATTGTTCCTCCAAATAAGAATTATCATCCATACCTTGAGCTATTATCTTTTCATTTAGGGATTACAGACTTTGTTCTAGTTGCAATTTTTCAACAAAAATATCTTTAAAAACATCTCTGTTCCAAATTTTTAGTTGTTCTTTAATAAATTGGAGCTTTTTAAAGAAGATAAAGGACTTGTTCCCATCCCATTCTGGAGCATTTTTCCACCAATGCTCCATGTTAGTATAAAAGTCAGCCGATCTCAGCCACATGGCTTCAAATTTAAATGGGGATCTTTTTGGAGCCAAGTCTTCTTGGATGTTACATATAATCGGATAGTGATCAGACCCTGCAATTGGTAGGATGTCTGCTATGCATAACCAGTCCTGTTCCTCCCAATTTCCCATCAGGAAAAATCTGTCTAATTTCTCCGCTATGTTCGTGAACCCTTTTCTTATGTTGGTCCATGTGTAATTACCGGATCTGAAATCCAGTTCTGATAATCCATTGTTTAGAACAAATGCAGCAAAGTCATTTTGACTCTTGCTTTGCCATCCTTTGCCACCTTTTTTTTCTGAAGGGCTGAGAATGGCGTTGTAATCCCCTCCTAAGATGAAAAGGTCATCTTTTTTTTCCATGAGGTGATTGGATAAGTCTATCCATAAAGCCTCCTTTTCAATAGGGTTATTAGGGCCATAAATATTAAAAATGTAAAAGCGAGAAAGTAATTGCTTAGAAGTTACCTCAATCCATTGCCAATTTGAAGACTGATTAAGTAGGATCACCTCCACCACCCTATCATCCCATAGAATGCCAAGGCCACCAGAAGCACCATTAGCCTCTGAAAACACGCTCTTCCATCTGCAAAATTTATTCTGGAAGAGCATAATGTCGTCACCTTTGAGTTTAGTTTCTTGGAGTAAAATAATATCCGCCCTCGCTTGGTCAAGACCTCTTTTGAGCAAGCGAGATTTTTCAGGGGCATTGCAGCCCCTGACGTTCCACGAGAGGAGTCTCATTGGTTCCAGGAAAAGGCGAACCTTTTCCCTGATCTCAACAGTTTTGTTTGGTCTGCTGCGCAACCGGCTTGCTCCAACATTTCTTTGGTGGATTTCCTTCCCCTTCTTTTCTGTTCCCCTAGTTTGGGTTTTTTGATCAAAGATCCCGAAAGATTTAAGCCCCTTTGTTCTAGAACATTAGGAGTATCCTCCACGCCCAAATAGTCCACATCTCCTTCATCACTGTAGTAGCCCAAACTTGAGGCTGCACCTAAAAGGTTATCTCCATTGTCTCTGGCTTCATTTAAAGAACTTTCCAAATTGCGAATGGGGGAGATTTTCCCTTCATGAAAGGGATCTACACACTGAATATGGTCACGAGGTGAGCAAGATTTATCTTGTGCATCCTGTATTTGATTAAGAGCTGCCAAGATAGGGTGAAAGCAGCTAGTGCGTGCTTGAGAAGAGGGTCCAGGAGCTGGTTTAGAAACTAACAGAGAGGGAGAGGATCCTTCATTGCTCCCATTCTTAACAGGATTGAACTCGAGTGCTTCGATGTTAAGAGCAAAAGGCTGAGGGGAGGGAAAAAAGCTCCGCTCCATATCTGCACCGAGGGATGTGATGGGTTCAAAAAATCTTGGTGAAGATCTCGGGCAGCAAAAGGAATTGACTTTGCATTTGTCAGGAGAAATTTCAATATCTCTACACTGAGGTAGTGGGTGACTCATCATTCTCAATTATGTGGGCATCACAATCTAGTTGAAAGTCAGTTTGGTCATTGAAGTCTGGTTTGCTTCCTCTATCCCCTTGCTTGTCCCCAAAGTGGGTAGGTGACTGATTTCTGGCTTCTAGAGAGTCAGACACAATAAGGGACTGCATCTGTTCATCTTTACCGGCCTAAAAGGAGTCAGTTCGGGAATGTATAAAGAGAGGAGGCTGAGGAGTAGCTTTCACCACTTGGGTGGTGGATAGTGGACTGTCGGATTCCGGGTGAGGAGAGGCCAATGGGGAATCCACTGTGATCTTGCGAATTAGTTCTGGAGTCCCAAGACTGTCTGAAGAAGAGTAAGATCTGTTATCTGTGGCTCGATTCAAAATCATGTCCTCTTCAAAGTGGATAGACCACTGTGGTTGATTGGTGCGGCAAATTTCACACTCCTTAATCCAATCGATGCTGTTGTTAATTTCAAGACCTTTGCCCTTGCATTGAGCCTTATTGGCTTCAGATAACAAGTTAGCCATTTCAACTTCTACTCTTAAACGCCATTCACCATGGGTTGTTCCCAAAACCACCATCTCTGGAATTTGGTAGCATTTCTGCATCTTAAATAGGATTTTAGTGTAGATGTAGAAATCATTTCTATCCACCACCTCTTCCGCCTTTAGAAAATGTCCAATGCTGTTCCCTATTAACTTGAGGGTTTCCTCATTCTTGTATTCCCAAGGGAGTTTGGTGAGTTTAATCCAGACAACAATATTTTCCACTTCCTCCCTATTTGGATTAAAGTTTGGCTTCCAGTCACAGATGTAGAAGCCCAGCCCGTCCAATGAGAAAGGGCCTCCACTCATTATCCAGTCCTTGTCAGCCTTCGAAGGACTAATCACCAAGAGGAACTCATTCCGAAGGGTTTTGAGTTCAAAACTTTTCCCCCAGTTGGAATCCATCCAGGATTGGATCTTACTTAGAGACAGCCATGGGCCAAGCCATTTCATGAAGAAAGCGGTTCCCTGTAGATTAATCACTGACTCTGCCCATTGAATGTTATTTATAAAAATAGAGGAAGATCTAATGAGGAGGGTGTCATCTACCTTTATTGTGGGTTTCTCAGATTGTGCATCAGTTTTCCCTCCTGGTTTGGAAGTTCCTAGATCTTTAGGCCGCTAGAAATTTGATTCAATCCGTTTGAAGTTGAAGTGATTAGGAAGCTTCAGGGACGCATTTCTTTTCCAATATGGAATATTTCTGCTCTCCCCTCTCCTTCCATTCCTGCTAAACTCATGAGTCCGTGAAGGGTCTTGCCGTGGGGGAATCCATCCACCATGCATCCGCCAGTTATATCCTTGGCCACCATTGAAGCCCCTGGGTTTAGTGTAAGGGTCTTCTAACAGGCCATTCTGCATTCGAGCTGAGATTAAATCTCGATGGGAGCCATTTATATTGCGGGTTCTGGTTGGTTCCCAAAACAACCCATTCAGGTTCCTTTGACTGGATCGGTGGCCATCCCAATTGGGGAAGTTAAGACGACTTCTGTCAAACCCTCTTGTACCACGGCCATGGCCGCCATGACCATTTCCTCCAGAGCCGTTGCTGCTCTCCATTTAATTTTCAAGCCATTTTAACAACAATATTATTATGTCTATATCTCAATAAAATCTTCCATAGTCAGGTCACTTTGTTACTTACTTGTCTTATTCCATAACAATCTCTATTTGCTGCCTTTCTAGTCCAGATCGGTTTACATCCCTTAGTATTTATTCATTTGACCAAATGTAGCCTTTCAATATAATTGCTGATTGGAATCACACCCTTCTTAAAGTATCATTAGTCTATTCAACTTGCCAATTTTATACAAAGTCTTCCTTAGTAATTGATATGGTACTAATATCTTTATTTATATAATACTATTATTTATTAATGATATTAAGAAATGGTATATTATTAATTATTATATCTCTATTCATATAATATTATATTAGTAATATCAAGAAATGATATAATATTAATTACTAAGTATTATATCTTTATTCATATGGTATTTTATTATGATTTTAGGAAATGATACAATATTAATTATTGATTATTATATCTTTAACAATATAAAGTTATATTATTAGTGTTAAGACTTGATTATTAATTAATATATTAAAATTTACATATTAAAATATTATTTCTTTTATTTATTTTAAAGTTATTATTATTCATTATTAAAAACTCTTTCTAAAAGGAGATATTATCATTAGGATTTTTTTAATGGGGACATGACAAGCTACACGAGGAAAAAAAGAATATTTCACCCCTTTTTAATATATATATATATATATAGTGCAAGTGAAATAGTTAAAGTTAATTAAATGCTAATAAGGGTACATCTTAGCATTTAATTAAAATTATATTACTAGTCTCATTAATTAGGGAGGGACATTACATAAGCTATAAAATTGTAAATGAAACAAGGCAATTCCAAGCTCGTGATTCCAAAAGATGTGCCAATGTCAAGATGACAATATTGTATTAGGAGCTCAAAGAGATGCTGCTGAAGAATGACTGCATGAATCAAAGTACATGAATGACAGCCTATGCAAGAGCATCAGAATGTATGCAAGAGAATTTCAAATACAAGCTAGGTAGTGAGTGTATATAGAACTAAGGAGAGGATGGAGGTGGCAAATCCAGGACCAAGTCTCTTTCATATGCTCATAAAGATGAAACTGAGGTGTTTTTAAAGTGTCATTTGGAAATGGCTGAGAGTTGTAGAGTGAAGTTATGTGACCTAATAATCATTGGTGAGAAGATTTGAGCTCTTGAAAAATCTTAAATGCCATTCTTGAGAAATAGTTGTGATAGGCTTCTGGCTCCATCAAGTGTCTTTCTTCCTGAAAATCATATATCCGACTCTTCTTTTTTGCTTCTAGAATGGTTGTAGTATGTAATAATATCAGCAAGAATAACTGGTGCAGGGCATTTTTTGTATTGCAAATACAGCAGAAGCTATTTCAGACATGGGTATTAAAATTTGGAAATATATCACTGATTTAACATGGTGGATAAGTGAGAGATATCATCATTGTGGTTGTAACCTTTAAGCTTATAAAATAATAAAGCTAATCTTTGCCTGCAATTGAACAATAAATGGACTGTCATTAACTATTACTCGTTTTGGATTCTCCACTGTTGCTGATCTGAAGTAAATCAGGACAATTGAATATGGTGCCCACTGCAAAATCAGCCTTTGGAATTCTCTTGCATATAGTCCAATAGAATCTACACTAATCAATTGGGTGTTCCAAGGGTCTACATGTGGTCCAAGGATGACATTGAAGCACATTTCTGGAATAATAGCCAAGAAATCCTTGGACAATGCAAAGTGGAAACTGTCCAGCTTTCAAAAGATGCTTCTCCGAAGCTCCAGCTGTAGTTCAAGGTGACCTCTGTATGCCTGTCATTTCATTAAAAACAAAATCATCGCAACGATGCATTTTTTTTTGGAAGCACTGCCGAGTGCAGCAATGGCTACAAATTTTCTTCTGTTTAAACTTTAAACCCAGCTCCGTCAACCCCTTGTTGAGGGTTTCAAGGTTGTTTATGAATTAAAGGCAAGTTTGGTGTGTGAAGTGACAAGCTGAACAAGGGGTTTCAAGGTTGTTTATGAATTAAAGGCAAGTTTGGTGTGTGAAGTGACAAGCTGTTATCAATGATGTGTGGTTGTAGGTCTATTGTTACAGTCAGAGAATGAGTCATGTAACTTCTGCCCTGGGACAGTATGAGTATAAATTTATATCGTTCTGAAATGAAAGGTTTTCAAGAAGATAAATCCCTTCTTCCTAATCCCTGCTGTTGGGCTTCACTGGAGTTTTTATGCATATCATAATGGAGTTTTTAAGCTTACGCTTTCCTGAATATTATAGGGACATATAGCTCTTTTGCTTTGAAAATTCCATTTTATTCTTTGAGAAATGCCAGATGGAGTTTTTTCCTAAAAGAAATAAACTTGTACAAGAAAGTCCTGTAAGTCACACTTGAGTAATTGCTTATGTTTAATTTAACGAGTAATAAATGGATATTGAGCCATAATGATTTAATTGCAAGAACAAGCATATGGTGGGTGTTAAAATTAAAACTTTCTGACTCTTTATATGATTTAAGATATTTGTTGTCTTATGTTAATCCCCACCATTGGCAAATTTTTTTCTTGTATTCTAACCTTTTGCCAATAGAAGGTTTGTATTTGGGAAGATCTTCTGACTAAAAATGTGGGTTTCTGAAATGCCAGCGAAAACTTTGTAACTCTTAGATTTCATTACACGTAAAATTATCTTTCAAAATAATCAGCATCCCTTTTTTAATATCAAAGTCTAGTCCCAGATGTTATTGCCATCTATACTCATTTTCACTAAATGAGTGATCTTTATTTTTGGTAAATGTTTAGTGAGATGGCTACTATATCTGTTTTTTCTACTTGTGGTCTATTATATTGTTTGAACTTTGGTATGTACCTAAGACAAAAATAATTCTAAATTATGTGCCAATAGGATGGTTCTTGATAGATTTTCTGAAACAAAGATTATATTTCATAGCTATTTTGGGAATGCGTGTTGATTCACAGATATCTTTGTTATAGGTCTTTTCTGCAGTGCAAGATCAGATTTGTCAAAGACTTTTCACAAAAAAGATAAGCAGTTTGCTATATCTAGGTACTCAGCGCTTATAACCCATCTAGTGCTTAAATTGTTATGTTTCTACAAATTTTTGTTGTTCTGAATTTTTAAATTCTTAAAATACAATATCATGTTAGTGTGGTGTATTTTATTGTTCTGTCTATTTAATTCAGTTGCTGTTTATCTCAAGATGTAATACAGGCTGCACTATAGATAACACTTGGTCTGACATGTAATGGTAATCATAAATTGTGTTCTTTTAACTATTCTATCTATTTTTTCAGATCCACTTATGTATGTGTTTGCTTATGGTCGATGTTACTCGGCCGCTCCTCTCTTTCCTTGAAAAAGCGTTCTTGATTTGTTTATAGTTTAAATACAGATAGCTTGACATAGAGTAAATGACTCTTAAATTCTTAATCACAAGGAAAATCTTTATTTTATGTTTTTCCTTGTCTTTGTTGTCTCGTTTCACAAATGACACATCTCACAAATAATTTTGCTTGTAGATTAAGCTTTTTGTAGAGTGGTGAGAGAGGTTTGCCTCTTTATTCCTTGTTTTTGGTATTTGTTAGCATCTCTGTTCCAGCTTATGAGTTATTTGGAAACTTAAGCTTTGGAAGTGCTCCCATGCATGCTTTGCCATTTTAATTATTCAGAGAATCGGAGGTAATAAGTAATAAGGTATTTAAGAATCTCATAGCTAGGTAAGAAAATTAAAACTTTGTCTCTCTGTCTCTCTCCCTTCCTGGCCCTTTTCAGGACTTTTAGATATATTGACATATGTACATACATATTTATGGGTACAGTTGAATCTAGAAAAAAAATCATCTAATGGCCCATTCACATATCCATTTAGGATTATTTGTTCTATTAAATGGTTTCTAGTCTGTTTTCACATCTTACTTTTAAGATCTGTTAGTGAAATTTTACTGTTATACTTGAAGCTGGATATTTTTCTTTTGTTGTTTTTGCTAGAACTGATGTTTTGCTAGTCTTTTACTTTAATTCATCAAATGCATTTTGCCATTTCCAATCCCACCTAGAAGACATACCACCACCAGTTATGGAATACAAAGGTGCTCCTATGGCAGAGAGATTTGATGAACATTCTCAAATGCTGAACTATACCTATTTGTTGTGTTGTCAAACACACATGCCCCATTGCAAATGGGGACCCCCACTTTTTTTGCTTTAGCGGTTAGTTGTTGTTAGTCCTAGTCTTAGTGTGGCAACATTTTTCGAGTCTTGAAGGGCTGATAAGGTAGAAAATTTGAGCAAGTCAGTTTGAGTTCAAATCAAGTTCTTGTAGTGGATGAGTCTTTTAAATTTTAATTGCAAGTTGTTCTCCACACTTGGGTGAAATTAGAAGAGGCCTTTGAACTTGATCTGATTGTGATGTCAAATATGCAAACTTTCAATCAGTCTTTATTCAAAATGCAGATTGAATGATGAAGATTTTGGTTGGAATGATGAAAAGAAAACTTGAAATCAATAGAAAATTGGGCGCGATACATGTAAATGGTCTAGCACTTAGGCAGAAGTTTGGAGATAAACTTGTAATAGAGCCCTAGACAGGCCTAATTTCCGCTACATTTCTGGGGATCGAGCCCAAGAGGGGGCAGATTTTTGCCCCATGTGTTGTGTTGGTGCCTCCAATTGATGTTTAAGATGACCCCAGAGGTTTGCCTTCTTTCATTGACAGGTATCTTAAACCAGTGGCCAACTGACAAGATTCAGTCACAAGACTGAAATCTTCTACTCTTTGGGCTCTGCAAAACCTAGACGGGTAAACCTGGTGATACTTATGGATATCAACTAGTTTCAAACAAGTATTACAAACCAGTAGATGAATATCAATATATGTAACTAGAATGCATATGAATGCTCTCAGAATCGGCTCTATCCTGGGTAAATGCCGTTAATATACCTTTGCGAGTAGAAGCAGCTCAAACCTACACCTAACAACAAGAAAGTAAAATGGTTTGATGATTTTGAAAACACAACCGACCATGTAAAGACTAGTGCCTAATCCTGGCTACAGAGTCAAATATAAGACTGTAAATGAGATCCTACAAGCAAACACTGTCAAACCAATGGATTTACGTGTTAATGCCTTGCACTAACATATCCTCTTTGGCTATTATTAAATTCTTCTTACATATCCGCATAACATGATAAGTAGGAGATATTTTCCACAACAATTCAAATTGTGATATTGCTGCCAGCATTCAACTGTGTAGTTTTTTCGAGTCAAACCTTCAACTTCTCTCCAATTCCCTTCCTCTGCCTTGAATCCAACTCCAGGCTCAACCATTGCAAGCATTGAAATCATGCCTCCCGTCCACTCCGGTTTCACACAAGACCGCATTACCCACAATGCCTCCTCTTTAGTACCTAACTCCAGTGCCCATGCAAACACAACCGACACTATCTCAATGTTCGATCGATAACGGTGCTTTGTCTTCATAAACTCTTCATCGAGCAACAAGTCCATTATTTGCTAGAATTGGGGGTTGTCTATCAGAAAAATACCCTTCATCCATTTCTTGCTTGCTTCCCCCAGGAAAGCTTGCTGTTGGTTGGCCGTCCTCAGAGAGAAATTGGCCTCCATCTTGCTGCCCAAAAACAACTCCAAGCTAAGTAATACACCTGGAAATAACGCCATGCCACCCAGTTCTTACCAATTTACATTTGCCCTTCCTATTTCATCGCACGAGCCACACTAATCTTTATCTAGATGCTTCCATTGTCGAGTACCAATACACTCAAGATTGTAACCACATCAACTTTGAAGTGATGGAGTTTAATGCCGTCTGCACCAAATATAAATGACTTCTCATGTACATGCCTTTCCCCTTAATATTAAACATTTCATTAAATCCACACACATAATACTAACAACCGACCATAAACGGCTACTGAAAGGGTGGGAAGCAAACTTAGAATTTAAATTTGAATTTACACTTTAAAATTAGGACCTTGAGATGTGAGAAAGTCTGCCATCTATTGATTTTGAAATGACTCTATTCTTACCGTTACTGTCTTCATGTATTGCCATCGGGTTGTATGTTTCATGGAGCTTATAATGCTTGCCTGCTGCGGTTATGGTGTGATCGCCTTCCTCTTTCACCTGCCCTTATTGCTTCATATTAAAGGTTTAAACATAGCTGGAGATTGCGTGTTTGTTCTCATATCAAACAACATAAAAGATAATTGTCGTCGGGTGTTAGTGACTCATCACGCCACACCTCTTTGGCTTCCTACCGTTACTATTCTTTCTAGGCGGTGTAGTTTAGTGTATGCAGTGACAATAAAGAGAAACCCATGTGACATTTTTGGGTCAGGGCAAGATGTTGTTTTCAGTGTTCGATTCTATTATCTCATAGACTTAATAAAAGGGGAAATTTTGGAGCAGTTGATGGAATGCGAAAAGACATGCTTGTAACTGCCGTCGAGTAGTTATGGCTCAACGGACAGTGACTTCTTGTCTACCTTTAGTTATGACTCTTTGGTGTCGTGTGAAGCATATTCAGATTGGCTTTCTTTTGTGGAGAGATGCGACACTATTTTAAGTGTGAAGGAAGCTGTTATCGGGCTGCTCCTTGTTTTTTCGATATTTGACTTTTGTATCTGCGCGTTTTGCTCAATCTTGAGAATCCTTTGCTCTTTGTATTATTCTTGGTATAGTCGAGTGTGTATGATCCGTGAAAGATCATTTTATAGTGTGTAGATGCGCATGGTGTTTAGTTAATTTGTAGATGCTAAGCAAGCTACACTTGTACTGTTTTTGGGCTTCTACTATTAATTGTTATGAGACAACAACCTTAGAATTATTTTGATCATCTGTATTAGCATGAGAGTTTTGTATTTGTTTTTGAATATTCAATAAAGAGAATCTTTTCTGGGTGTGGTTGGGTTTTTCCCTCAGGAGGAGAGTTTTTCCAAGATAAATGTTTGTGTCATCTATTCTTGTATATTTTGAGTTTCAGAATTTTGTTGAATGCTATTCTGGTTCTTAGAAATTAACATGGTATCAGAGCGAGTCTAAGGAATTGATCCAAAACCAGAATTCTTAAGCTTTGAATCATTTTGTGCTCTACGTTCAGTTTGTTTGTTTCAGGTTTCTACAATGGTGAATGGACTGAAAGTTGAAGATAGGTTGGATGGAGTATTGAACTTCACTTCATGGAAATTCAAGGTCCTTGTTGTGCTTGAAGAAAATGATCTTCTTAACTACGTGAAGTCTGATGTATCTGAACCATCCGATGACACTGAGAAAGCTCAATGAAGAAAGAACAAGATCATGGCAAGGAAGATACTAATTGATTATGTTAAGGATCATTTGGTACCGGTTATATCAAAGTTGAATTCAGCCAAAGGAATGTTTGATCGTCTTCAAAGTTTGTACGAATTCAACAACACTAGCAGAGCTCTAGCCTTGAGAGTTTGAGACGTCAACTCCTTCATTTTAGATGGCTAAAGGAGAACCTGTTGTATCTTTCTTTATGAAGATTTTAGAATTGAAGGATTAACTAAATGCTATTGGAGAATTAATTGAGGACAAAGACCTGGTCATGTTGGCCGTGAATGGTCTTCCTCACTCTTGGGAATCTTTCATTCAAGGGATTAGTGGAAGAGATGAACTTCCCAAGTTTGATTGCTTGAGAGCTGATTGCATTCAAGAGGAATGCGGATTGGAGGCGAGAGGAAATGGGCGGAAATCTCATTATGAAGATCATGTTCTTGCTGCTCATACATCTCCAAAAAAAGAAAGTGAACAAAGAAAAGGAAATTTCATGAGAAATGGAGAAGATAAGGATACTGAGTCCGCTCCTGTACCAAAGAAGACTCGGAAACTCGGAAACCAGTCCCCTGACTTTCCCATAAAATTAATTTAAATAATGTTTGAGTTTTGATAATTTGTTTGACTTCCACTCTCATGTGAACTCTCAATTTAAATTATTTAGCACAAATGTTATATGTTAAGGTTTTATAATGCATATAAGCATGCTTTATCCATGTTTTCGTATGAATATTTAAAATTTATCTATATATTGTAAAAATTTCCTATTATTATATAGCCATCCTCACTGCCATCCCCTACTGTCCCCTACTTTGGGAAAAAAAATTCGTCCCGGAAACCCATTTCCCTGTCCCCCCGCCCCCTCGTCCTGAAAACTTGGGGTAACATAGGTTGCGTTGAAGATTTGTCTAACTTTCTAAGAGAAAAAATCTCAGCTTCAAGTCTTTCATAGTTTTCTTCCTTGAGGTGACATTTTCTGATTTCTTCTTTTGTTTTCTTGGCTTCTTCAACTTGAACCTTCAAGTCAACTGTCAGTTTTTTTGCTTCTCCAAGAGCTAGAGATATCTTGGTATTTGCCTCATTCCCTTCTTGTAGCAGCAACTTCAATTTCTGTTTTTCTTTCTAAGTCTCTTAATTTTATTTAGAGCCCTTATTAGCTCGTATTCCAAATCCACTTCTTCATTAGTATGATCTTCAAGTTCTTGATCTTCCTCCTATACTTCTTCTAAGGCCGTGAATAGATTTTCTTCAGTTGAAGACTCTTCATCACTAAAATCAGATGTACGGCGTTCTTCCTTGGAATAGACTCTTTTTAAATTTCCATCCCTTCTCTTTGCCCTTATGCTTCTTCTTGTTGTACTTGGGCTTCACTTTTTTCATAAGGACATTTAACTGCAAAATGTCATACCTTACCATAGTTAAAACACTTGAAAGACAGCTTGCCTTTATATCTACATAAACCTTTCTTCAACTTCCTTATGAAATCTGCATCTTTAGAATCAGATTCTTCATCAGAACTTTCACTCGATACACACTGCTTGTCTTTTCCTTTCTTTGAAACTTTGAAGGATGCTTCTTTTATGACTGAAAAATCAGAATTTGTTCTCATTTGATAGGCTGTTAGGATACCATGAAGCTCATCAATAGTCAAATTTTCAAGTTCCTTCATTTCTTCAACTGCTGAAACTTTGGCATCAAAGCGCACAGGAAGAGACCTTAAATTTTTTTGAACTCTAGTAGACTCCTCAGTCATTTCTCGTAAACCCTTGATAGTGTTAATAACTTTATCTACTCTCAGGAAGTAAGCAGCAACATTTTCCTTTTCTTGCATCCCGAGACTTTCAAAATGTCTTTGATGAGTTTGAACTACAGACTAACGAGAATCGCCCAGAAATTGTGTGAATCGCCGGTTTGGCGATTCAATTCGGGCTTCCCAATTATTTTGAATCGTTTAACCAGATCGGCGATTTCATCGTCATGAATCGCCGATTCAGCGATTCATCCAAAAAATTGCCAAAATCGTCTGCATGACTTGCAAAAATTGTCCCGCACGGCTTGATAAAAAGTCAAGTCAAATTTAAAAAAAAACACATTTTTTTAATGTTTTTTTGCATTTCCTCTTTGTTTTAACCCTAAAGGACCTTCTAATTGTTTAGCATGAGTAGAAGAGGGCATGGATAGGGCCAAGAAGGCCATTAGAGCCCAGTATGCAGGAGTGCAGGAGAAGTATGCCCCTATTTGGGAGATCATTGATAGGAGATGGCAGAATCAACTCCATCGACAACTTATTATCTGAATCCAACATTTCGTTTCCGTCCTGACATCAAGGCGGATGAGGAGGTTCTCATCGGCCTATGTACAATGATCCAAAGGTTGAGTAGTGATGAGGATAGCGCAACTGCAACCATTGAGCTAGACAAATTCAATAATAAAGAAGGGCCAATTTTCTCTAGCAGGATGGCCATAGATGCTCAGACAACAATACAACCAGGTAAAAATAACATATTCTTGAATCTTAAGTTTATGGCTTATAAGTTGTGCATTTTAATTTATGATTTTGTAATTTTAAAGTTGTAAATGAGACTAATTGTTTTTTTTTCCCCTTATTTCATATAGATGGTGGCAAATGTTTGGGCCCACAACCCCAAAACTTCAGAAAATTGCCATCTGTATTCTGAGTCTACCAAGCAACGTTTCTGGATGTGAGCGCAGTTGGTCCATGTTCGAGCATATCCACTCGAAGAGGAGAAATAGGTTGTCTGTGCAGAGGTTGAATGATCTTGTCTTTGTTCATTACAACCTCCGTCTTAGGATCAAACAGATTTTGGGCGGTGACTCCTCTCCGATCATTCTAGGGGAGATTGATCCAGAATCAGAGTGGCTCACTGAGGCTGTGGATCCGGTCTTCACTGAGGCAGACCGTGAGTGTGTAGACCAGGTAGATAGAGAGGCTGAGGCTGTGGCCATGGAAGAGGAGGCGACGAGCACGTTCAAGCACTGACAGACGCACACACGCACACACAGACACAGGCCCTAGTGATGTTGTTTTTCGTGAGCCCATCTTACATGTAGGGGCTATGGCTCAGCAGTCCTCTAGGACCTACCTTAGACGCCTTTGTAGAAGGCAGACAGGATACTCAGAGGCTGAGGCTAAGGTTGCAGTCAAGCTTGAGGATGATGATGAGGCTTGAGCTAGAGCCTTGTTTTTTCATGTTGTTTACAGATATTGATAGACATACGTTTCATGGATCTTCATCTTACATACATTTTTGATTTGATGTCTTATGGATCTTCATCTTACATACATTCTATGATTTGACTCATTATGATCCTATGATCTCTATTTACTTCAACTACAATTTATATTTTACGTGTAACGTATGTGATGGATTTATCATTTATGTTCCTTGATTATGTATGTTAGCTTCTATTTGATGATGTTATAGTGTGTTTAAGTTCTTTTGAATAAAGGGTGCATGAAATAAGTTTTAAATTGTTAAAATCTCTAAATTTCAAGGGTTTTTTAGATTTGCCGATTTGTGGCCGATTCGATTCCGATTCATGGCCGATTCGCGATTCGATTCGGCCTTGCGGATTCCGATCCGATTTCGATTCTCGTTTGTAAATTGCGAATGCCTAATGCTGCATATAATTCTTGAAACCAATGAACTTTTTCTTGCTGTAATCTTTTGAAGCAATATTGTCAAATTTGGAACTCCTGTTATTGTCTCTAAATTATGTTCATTACTGATAAATAAACAACCAAGCTTAAGAGAATCCGCTGTGATAGGGTTGCACAAATATTTGACCCCCACAGTAATGATCAAGGGCTTACACTCGACAACCAACTCAAGTATCCACAAACAACTAACAAGGTCCTCACAATATGTCTAGACCAGTGTACCTCAGGGATGCGTCCCCTTAAAATCCCCAATGTCTCCGAGACGAGGACGCACCAGAGACGGGGGGCCGTCATTCCGATAGCGCCACCCATCCGCTGGCGGAGACGCGGGGACGTCTTGACGTCCCCAAAGGAGACAAGGGGATGTCCCGACGTCCCCAAAGGGGATAGGGGACGCATGGGTGACCCCTATCACAACCAAAAAAAAGACTTGTTTTGATATGTCTTTTTTTTGATATATGAACATTGAATATCATATCATGCTAGTTGCTACTCAATGTAATCATTTTTATGATGAGATACTCATACTTTTGATATCTATGACTATTATTAATAATTATTTATAGAATAGAAGTTAGAACTCTTCCATTTGCTGATTCGAGTATTTAAAATTTTAATATTTATTGTTCAATGTTCCACTTTCATGTTCAATGTTCACTGCAATGTTCAAGTATTCAATAATTCTGTTTTACTGTTTTACATCTTTATGTCTTATATTGTTATACATCTTTTCATAACTAGCATTTTAAGTACCACATGTATAGTATATAGTATATACACACACCTCCCCCCCGATTCCCCACCGCCTTCCCAAATTGAGGCCCCTCTGTCCCCCTGCTCAGAAGCCCGTCCCCCGTCCCCTAGGGCGGTGTAACTATGGTCTAGACATAACCTACTGTAATTAAACAATGCCAAATTCAATATTAGATTTCAAAAGTCCTGCTTCCTATTGCTATCGAATGCCAGACTTTGGTTGCTAGAGGAATCGCTCATGGAATCATTTTTAACATGCTCAAGCAGAAGTGCCACAACTTCCCATACAATGATTCTCCAGAAACAATATTATCATTCCCAAGTTTATTCCTTCTATTATGTGGCCCAAGGATAAGATTATTTATTTTTCTTAAACGTTTCTAGTAACTACAATAGCGAGAAGGATACTGCTCAGGATTGTCTCCATACACAACAACTGCCAGCACAGTCACTTCAGGTAGACACCAAGACACTAGACTTCTCTTACACGGTTCTTCAAGAGTATCGATAAAACCTCTGGCATTGATATTCACGACAATAACATTGGACTCTCTAAAGGTTACGGGGCAATATTTATTCAATATTTCCAATTGTTGTATTAGAGAGAGACCCAAAATATTATAAGGGCCCAAATAATTATTCAAATGTCCTCAGCCAAATAGATATCCGCAACAACTATTAGAGTTTGGTCAAATATGTTTACTGTATATTTATTTCGCTTCACCATAGACTTCACACGTTGATAGAGACCCCCGATAAATACTTCATTTCCTCAGATGAAAACAATAGATGGAATTCACGGCAAAATTAAATCGCCTTATTCCTTTCACACCCTAAAATAGATAAAGTAGTTGAATAGGGTGCAAACCAAATGATGCAAAAATACCCAAAATGTCTCAAACTCAGCGATTTTCTTCTTAATGCAATTTGACAGAAGCACCATGGATATTTGCAAAAGCACCACGATAGTGGTGTGACAGTAGTCACAGTTCCTTCCCCTGTGAACTCGAAAAGACACTATGCACAACTCATGGCAATTGTCAAATTTCCCTCTGTCGTTTGCCTTTTATGATTCAAAATGGTACCATGAATAGTCCTCTGTTTGTCAGAGAATGTCGAAATTAACATGGAATCTCAAATACTGAATTGAACTTTTGTTGAGATGTCCCGATTATTGGAAGGCTACAGAACGACTTCTATAGAGACGGCTCCAGAAATATATTATTGCAAACAGACTCAACCAATGAGAATGCTACATGTTAAATATTAATGCTCCCTATTAAAGTCTCCATCAAAATATTATAACAAAAGATTATAGGAGCCAAATGGTAATATTTATCAAAATATTCGATTTTTCTTCTCTCAGCCAAGACCACCTGCAGCTGGCTTCTTTGATGTCTGGCAATGATAATCAAATAATCAAATATATAAAGCCACAACGATAATAAGATAAATAAATAAATTGCGGAACTTATTGACAACCTTCGATAAGCATTAGGAAGGAGCCGCTTAATTTTTATTTTTCCTAAACTTGATAATAGGCTGCATTATATCTCACGGCTTCAATTTACTCATATTATTGTCGACTTTCCTTATTGTAAGTCTGCTTAATATTATAATGTCCAATGGAATAATATTTCTAATATAACCTTACACTTGGCACACGAAATGATAAAATATTTCTTTGAATCGACTCCTTTGCAATATCAAAGCGCATGCCCGAACTTGGTTGTGAAACTAAATAGAGACTCGACCCCACAAATATTTCATCAACTTTCAAACTATTATGAACGCCAATTAAATTTTAAATCATAGCCCCACATAATCAACAACAAATATAAATTCAGAATAATTCTTGTTTAGTACAGGTCTGCAAATACCCTATTTTTTGTTATTCATGAAACCTCACAGGCTGGTAGGAAATTCGGCTCTGATACCACTGTAATATCCCCTACAGATATTTTGTCCAGATTTTCCAATAGTTTCACAGAAAATTAAGCAAACAATTTGCATGCAATTGAATTCTTCTTATCCAACAGATTATACAAAAAATCACATAATATTGGACTGAAATAGAAATTCTGAAATGAATATTGCCTTAAAATCATCAAGAAAGCAACAACAAAAATATCCAATCATAGCCACAAAAATTACAGTCAGATTGGATAACCATAAATATGAATTTGAAGTGCAAGTTAGACACCTGAGTGATATCTCCAACTAACAATGGGTTTCCGTCCTCAAACTTGTTGAAAGATTCCCAAGGGTTTCCGTCTTCAGAAAACTATGAAACAAGAAGCTCTCAAAGCTCTGCCAAAAGAAAAGAATAAATCAAACATCCCCAAAATGAAGACCAAGCTGCCTTTTTATAATCCTCTGATGAAGATTCTAGAAGACTCATGAAATTTCCTTTGTTTGTCTTTACTTTTTCCCCTCTTTTAATTTTAAATTGAACTTGGAGGGAAAATAATTACAAAGTGACTTTTATTCATTTTTCACTAGGCTCCATTTGAGTCACTTAAATTAATTAAACTACGTTGTCTTTTATTTTGTTAATGTTTTTAGCTTCAGTTGTATAATAATTTAGAATATATATAATACTTTGATATTGATTAATAATAATATATTATATTTATATATATATATATGATATATGTATGTTATATTATATATATTATTATTAATATATATTATGCAAACTTATATTATTCTAATATATATGATTGATTAATGAAACATTATAATGAATAGACATGTCCCATGAAGGGACATCTCTCTCCTAGCCTCTTTCTTCATATAAATGAAAGAGAGATTGTTGCATTTGGAAAATACATACAACATAGAGTGTTATTACATTTGCAGCTATCCTAAAAACTTAACATGGTATCAGAGCCAGAGTGCAAATGTAAGAGAGCAGTTTGTTGATGGTGAATGTGTGACCGTCTCAGAAAATATAGTCTCAGTAAAATGACCATATCTCACAAATCCACCGTTGGATTTTGCTAAATTTCGGATATGTTAGTGAAAAACTAATTGCAGAGAATCTCACCAAAGCGATTAGAGAGAAAGTCCCGTATTCAAAAGGTATGATGGAATGTTTACGAGTCTATGTGAAATTACAGAAAGCGACTTTCATTAAAGAGACATTAATTTGTTATGATCATGGTCAAGCATTAACAAAGAAGAATGTATTCAAGGAAGTGTGTCTCTTTCTAGAAATAAAGAATTAATTATAGAGTGTCACCTCTCTTGGAGCAATCAATTCATTTCATAAGAAGACATGAGAATTGTTCAATGATATAAGAGTGAGAATTGTACATTGTGGGGGGAGAATAATAACCAATGTTACATTTCCATGCTTAGTGTGGGGAGATAATTCAAAGGGGGGATGTCTCTCAAATAATATGATAAGGTGTTTTATGATTTGATGTATATGGACCTTCATTGAAGCAACTTGTGTCAAGGATGTTGATGCACATATAAGTATTTATTATCTTTGAATATTACATCTATCTACTCATTATAGTCTCTCTCATCTGTATTTCTATATGTACCCTAAGAGCTATTTGTCTTGATCTTTTCTGGAGATGCTCTTGCAGGAAAAAGAAGATTAGATTCAGAGGGAGTCCGACTCTTCAGTGGTAACTTTGGACGAGGAGGTAGAAGATTGATATCAGACTTAAAGGGAGTATGACAATTCATCTTAAGCAATCTTGGATGATCAACAAATTGATATCTGCTCAATGAGTTCTTCTCTATGAGAGAAGTTCGAGGTGAAATCCCTTGTTTTCACCCTCTGTGCTGAGGCATGATGGAGTTCATGTGTGTGAATCCATATTTTTTAATGGGCCTGCCCCCTGTGTAAATCATGAGGAAGTGACGACTTCCAAATGATTATCACTTGTATTTGTTAAAGTTATTGAAAGGTGACGATCTTACAATAACTTGATCTTCTATCATGATAGACATCTTATGATGGCTGAAACAGATCATGATAGATGATATGAATGTTCCTATGGTAAGTGCACATTACCTATGGACATCTTTTGAGTTCTTGGTGGACATCATGTGACTTGATGTTGGTAAGCCATTACTCTGAGCACTTGGTGAATATCACGCGACTTGATATTCTGCAGGCCAATGCTCTGGATATCATGAGATGATATCTTTGTAAACTTTTGAGTACTTGGTGGACATCATGTGACTTGATGTTGGTAGGCCATTACTCTGAGCACTTGGTGAATATCATGCGACTTGATATTCTGCAGGCCAATGCTCCCGATATCATGAGATGATATCTTTGTAAACTTTTCAGTACTTGGTGGACATCATGTGACTTGATGTTTGTAGGCCATTACTCTGAGTATTTGGAGAATATCATGCGAATTGATATTCTGTGACAAATACTCCCAATATCATGAGATGATATTTATAAATCTATGAGTTATGGTGAATATCATGAGACTTGATATTCTTTTTTTTTTTTTGGGTCTATAACAATATATTTTATTAATAAAGATGAAATTACAGTAAGAGATATATCTAGCACAAAGACTTTACAACCATAGGAGCCATTAACAGACATCATAGCTTTTACACAGACTTCATAGATATTTACTAATAGCATAGAGCTTTAATCAGCCCACGATGAACACCATAAGAAACAGTCATCGCCATTGGAGACTACACCAGCAAAACCGAAGTGCATTCTTCTACCATTGTGAACAACCAGCATGAGATTGATTCCAAAAAACCATTGTGATCATAAAGATTAAGGCAGATAGAGCCCTCAATCTTTCAAAAAGGGAACAAAAAGATAAAAAACCGCCCTTAGCAAGGCATCATTCCTCAACGGGCCTTTTCCCCTGTCTTTGCCCATGCCTCAGCCTAGGGATGGCTTCAAAAACCGCTCTATTCCGCTCTTCTTGTGGCCTGGACAGATCATCAACAAGGGCCTTCACATGTTGCCACTTCCTCCCTATGTTTTGGTGATAGGCATTTTTGTCAACATTCCCCCCAGCTGAGGAAGGGGACACGGCCAAATTCAAAGCCATCCTTCATCTCCTCGAAACACTCACTATAATCAAAGCCGACGCCTGGTTCGGCCAATTCAAGGATAGAATCCAGACCTAATAACAAATCATGATCAAATAGGAGTTCAATGATGCATTTTACCTCCCTCTCGGCCTCTCCCAGCTGTAGAGCCCAAGCTATTACCATGGAGATAATGTCTATGTTCGACTTGCGTTTTGCAAACTGCTCTTGATATTGGTTCCCTAGGACATCTAGGATAGCCATGGCCAAAGCTTCATTTTTAATGTTCAGCAGTTCTAGAATGCGCTCCTTACTAGCCGACCCTTCTACAGATTTCTGTTGCTTCAAGGTTCGAACAGAAAAAGTTGCCTCCATCTCAAAACCACTGTAAATAGAAACCACTATTTGAGAAGGAGATGTGCAAGAAACATGTCTATAATGAATTTAAACAACTGCGAAGCAAGTGTAAAGGAGAAGTAATCGACCACTTCATCTGACACTATCTCAAATCAAACATAATTACACAAACAGAGAGCTGTCGTTCTTTGATCTCCAACAATATTAATAAATGCCCACTTTCCATCAAATGCCAAGAAATAATCATTATGCTGACGCCATCTAAATGACAGTTGTCATTCCTCAAAATCATCAACCGCCATAAGGAGGACTATGACGTGTTCAGGTCCAGTCATCTCATCCGATCAAAAGCTGACTTTGTCTTTCTTCTAACTCCACATCGACAAATATGACCATGCAAGAACTGATTACATGTGTGACACCATCCTGCAAAGATAGACAAGAGCCAAACGAACTCGAACCTGCATCAAAGAACATATTTAGAAGGTAAAATAATCTGGAGAAAAGAATTCTGTGCAGACCACATTGATCTGCATAAGGTTAGTGGCCCATTTGGAGACAATATCCGCCTCCATATTGCCTTCCCTGCAAACATGGGTGAGTTTGAAGTCTGGAAAAGAATGAAGGAGATGAGAGATCTCTTCCATAATGTTTTTTAGATGCCAAGCATTAGCAACACCGTTTTTGATAGCATTCACAATTATTTGTGAGTCTCCTTCAAGATGGACTCGCTGAAGCTTCATTGTCTTCGCCATTTGAAGAGCCAATAATGCAGCACTGGCTTCGGCTACATTATTGGTGCCATCAATAAGTCTTTGGGCCGCTAAGGCTAAAACACCCCCATTGCAATCTCTAACCACTATGCCAGCACCCAAAGGGCCAGGGTTGCCTCGTGAAGCCCATGAGACTTGATATTCTTGGTCAGACCATATCTCTGATATCATATTGAGGTGACATCTAAAATACTTTTGAGTTATGGTGAATATCATGAGACTTGATATTCTTGGTCAGACCATATCTCTGATAACATATTGAGGTGATATCTAAAATATTTTTTGAGTTATGGTGAATATCATGAGACTTCATATTCTTGGTCAGACCATATCTTTTGATATCACGATGAGGTGATATCTTCTCTCTTAAAAGTAATGGATCTTTTGTGAACTGTATTTTGATGAATTTTATCTTCCCTAACTAAGAGGGAGTGTTGATGTTTTGTGTAGCTATGGTAAGGGTCATAAGTGTTGACACGGGAGACCACTACACATTTTGTTTGATCATCCTCCCTAGCTAAGAGGGAGTGTTAATGTTTGTAGCTTCAGTTGTATGATCATTAGAATACATATAATATATGTTGATTAATAATAATACAATATATATGTTATATAATTTTTTTTGATTAAGGTAACAACAAGTTTTGAAGGGACCCCGAAACCCTTTATATATGTTATATTATTATTAATCATATGAAATTTAATATTTAATATTAAATTGTTAAATTATTCTTAATTAATAATTGATTGATGAAACATTATAAGATTGATTAAATTATAATTAATGGGAAGAGTCATGTCCTTTCTTATAAATAATAATGAATAGACATGTCCCATGAAGGGACATGTCTC
>MU224790.1:10219378-10230439 GCA_018584345.1 Thuja plicata
TCTATTATGAGTATTTGCATTGTGTGGATATAAATCTCTGTGTTGTTATTTATATTCCATTGTGTGGTTATTGGTTGGGGGCTAGGACATCTCCATTGGGGATCCTCCTGCCTTGACCTTCATCAATGCCCCTCTAACATGTATCCCAAATCGGTGACTGTACTGAAGAAGCAAACTAGCAACACTGCTGGACATGGCTTCCTCCTTCATGAATGGAAGCGTATCAAACCAATTCCCCATCCCACACCTATGCAATAATCGGAATAGAAAGTCCTCCGTCGGTGGGCTGAATGAGAAACAAAATGCATCCCATACAACGTTGCCATAATGTGATGCACTAATCGGCTCCTCTGGGAATCTTGAATCGGCACTAGGATTCCATGACTGTCTCTCTATACCAAGATTCATACAATGCACATCATTGTGTGAAAAATTCACATCATGAAGCACGATCAACATACCAAGCTCAACAATCCCATACTGAATAGACTCTACCCAAACGTCATCATCGTGCTCAACATCTGTGATGGTATAGTTACCATAGGCACTGGATGAATCGTTACGGTAATGTGGTTGAGTCCCAGCTGTGTGAAGAGGAGAACGAATCAAGGGATACTCATCAACACTGTCTTCTCTCCTTATTTACTCCTTGGCCATACTGATAGCCAAGTCTCTATCCAAGGCTGATTTGCAATCAGCATTATGTCCATCTGTCAAATGTGACAAGGCAGCTGCCTCCTGGATGCAATCAGCACCCAACTGACAAGTACTCTCCTCTAAGATCAAGAGTTGGGACTCCTGATCAATTTCAAGAGGTGTTCCATCATCCAGCTCAAATAGTGGATTCTCAAATATCCAATCAGCACTCATCTCAAAGAGTAAGTTATCAATCAGTTTGAGCCTTGTATTTTCACTATGCTTCATCCAATCAACATTATGCTAGATCAAAGTATTACCTTCATAGGAGTGAATATCCTCATGCCATTCCTCAGTTGCTGCTACATAAATAGCTGATCCAAAAGATGCTTTATCAACCCTATAGTCATCAACCAAAGGACATGATGCCATAGTGCATGGAGACTCCTTCAAATTCTTAGGTAGCTGATCCATGATTGAGTCCTTTTCAACCTTGTGGTCCCTATGAATACCAGTAGCTTCATCCCCACTAAGCTGCCCATATGACTGAATTTTGTCTTCCTTTGCATGACCCTTTATAGGCCGAAACAAATCTTCCTTCCTTTTTCCCACATATTCCTCAACCATAGATGCACCCACCATATAATTTTGCTCAAAATCAAAAGAACTCGTACCTTCATGTGGCTGATCAATCATTGTGGTCTTTGAAAATTTCATGACAGCATACTCATAATCCTTCTTGTTATCACTGAGGCTTGTGTGATTCACACACATGGATGCATGAAATGATTCTCCTTTTGTATCCTCTTGTAAATCTCCTCTCAAAGATGATGGAGCCTCGTGTGAGTCACTCCCCAATGCTATCATTTTGTTCTTGTGAACCAAATCTGCTTGTTTATCAAACTCTCCATGAAGTTTTCTGCATACCTCCTTTGTATTTCCTTTTCTCTTAAGCTGCTGCTTTGAATTTGTAGAATCCAAACCATCATCATCCTCTTCTGGAACACCCATAAATTGTGCAAAGGGAAGATGGTCACGTATCTTTTTAGGAAGAATGCAATACTTCTGGTGGCTGCTCATAATTGCATCATTTGTTGATATGGCATGACGCTTCTTACTTGCACTTGTAGATGGTGATGAAACCTTAGGGGGTCCAAATTTCCTGGAAAGTGTGTCACTTAAACGATGCAATTCATGTTGGAGTTTTTGTTGTTTTTGTTCAAATTCTTTCCATACTTGTTTATTTTTAAATAACCTTGTCATGATGACCTATCTCGCTGTCCAAACTAGAAACCAATCCAACTGAAGTATACACAACTTGAATTCACCCAACAGACTTGAACACCAGAACAATTAAGATTTAGTTGCTAGACTGAATATTTGAAGATCTGATATTCCATAGTCAGTTACTCACAACAATATGTTCAGATGTTTGCATCGCTGCTCAAACCTGTTGGAGTCCACGAACCTGCTCCAAAGTTCTAGTATTCTGTAAGCTTCTCAATCTAAGTGAATATCATGTATGTTCACTCAGAAGTCCTCCCGTGCTTCTTTTCACTGTAATGATTATGTCCAAAATGGTCTGCTACTTTTTTAGTCCCCAATTTTTAACCAATTTGCCTTAATTTTGCCCCCAGTCATTAAACAACAATTGGCCTGCTCTCTAGTTTTCTCACTGTGTTAAGCACTCCTGGTACTACGTCAGTATCGCAAGTAGATTCTATGCTCAAATTTGTACTTCCACTCAACACATTTGATGAAACAATTGGCATACATGTCATTGCATTAATTGATTTTAAGGACTCCTAGTTGCTGAAGACAATTCACAATCCAACACCACAAGAAAACCAAACTGCAAAAGTCTGGAGTTTGTTACAGCGTCAAGGACTGTAATAGGCTGCCCTGATCTTACTTTTATTTGCTTGGAATGTTTTCTTCACAGTAATTTCAACAACAGTCGGCTCACAATATTCACTGTAAACTGAAACCTCAACTTGTTTCGGATTGAAATCACAACACACGAAACAGTAATATAACGCAGACCTGGAGAAAAACCTCTTACAAATTTATACTGGAAATATCAGCTCTAGCGTGTACAGTCACTCCAAGGGTCGCGTGAGAGACTCCATGGATTGGTCGGCAGCCCTGGGAATGTTTGCAAGTTCTATATCCACTTTGCATGCCGTATCGTTTCCTGAGATATCAATATGGGCTGTCAATTCTATTCCCAGCAATGGTATTGTCCAACATATCACACCTTTCCAGTGCTCGAGCCTTAATTCCTGCGAATGGTTTGACTGAAAAATTGGAAAATCCTGAGATTGAAATGGGTATATCAGCCTTGAGCGGCACTGAACAACAAAGTCACTGTGCACTCCGGTTAATGACATTCAAGCAACCGGCTATGAGATCTTGCTTCAACATTTACGGGATTATCTGGTATTTCATACAAAGTTACCTCCGTTAGATTTCTTCACTCCACGCCAAAAACTCTGTAAGTAAACTTTCAACTAACCAATGAGAGACGTAGAGGATCAAGTATGGATTCCTTTTTTTTTTCTGCTACTTACAGCAAAAACTTGGAGTCCCCATGTATGTGGCAAGGAATGAGATAGAAAGAAATAGAACGGTAAAAGCATGAATTTGAACCCCATACAAACTCCAATGTTTACACCGAGCCAAAAGTCGCTTCAAATTTGCTCGTGCCTAGTATTATAGCTTACACGACAACCATCTTTTACACTCTCAACTCTCCATAAGATAAATTCTGAGTGGAACGAGAGCCGTTGCAGATGCTTCTCACGAACATTCAAACATTCCTCATCTGAATTATAAACCGCTTCATATTTCTTCCGTGAAATATAATGGTTTGCAAATATGAGCTGACAATAGATTATTTCACCAATAAATAAATAAGTTTTCAAACTTTATAAAACACCCAAATATTATGAACCCGATAATGTTAAACAACATTAATCCAAGTGCCGATAGGGAAAAAATGATTTACGTGCCTTCATAATAGCTCCACTTTGTTTATTGAAATATACTGTTGCTGAGACTATAGCGACTAGATGATGTGTGACCACTATTAACCTCAAACAACTATGTAGGCTCGATAAATTCCCTCTGTCTATAGTTAAGCAGAAACTATAATGTTTTAAATATTTAAACACCTGGGGTCCGTGCCAATAAAATATCTAGAATAAATTTCACATCACCCATGTTGTCCAAAGACAAATATTTATTATAAAGCCTAATAATGAAAAATCAACCAAAGCCAAGTTATGCCAAACTTCATCCACGGAAAACATAAAGTTGAATTACCATTCCATTAAACCATTGACGGGAATAATTAAACGCACAACCCACAATTATTGAATAATCTCTCTTGAGCTTTAATAAAAATTGTTTCTTCTCACGGCAATAGTCTCTTTCGAAAATATGAGTTTGTGTTTAAATATATGGTAATGCTTTCACTCCAATATTTCGATGCTATACCAAGCCCGCAAGTTAATATACTCGCCACTGAGTGCGGTATTACCACAATCATGTAACCTCCATAGGACTTTAATATTCAAAATAATATAATCTTCTTAAACTAGATAAACTTCTTCAGAACTCCAAATACCTTAATTTCTTTTATTTCAAAATCAAATACAAACATTAAATACCTTAGTCTGTAAATTTCTGTTACCCATCAAACCTCGTAGTCTGGAATTTTTTTCTGATAACAAAACTCTGATAACCTTTCTGGAAAATTGTTTCTGAATAAACACCACAGGCTGGTAGGAAAACCGGCTTTGATACCACTGTAATATCCCCAATGGATATTTTCCCCAAAATTTCTCAAAGATATCTCAGAAGTTTAAACAAATAATTTCATGCAATAAATTACAGATTCACCAGCAAACACCAGCAATTGCCCAGATAAAAATAATCTCAGAAATATTATTTCATTCAATCTTCAGCAGTTTAATAACATGATCCAATCCTAATAAACAAAAGTTACAATCAGATTGGAAACTAGAGAAGAACATGAAACACAATGTGAACTCCGCCGCGAATCCACCTCAAAGATGAATTGGGTTTCCGTCTAATCCACCGAGAAAGCCGGAAGGCCTCGGTCCTCAGGTTCCAGAATAGAAAGCTAGAAGCTTCCCAAATTCTCCAAGAGAAGAGTAATCAAATCATAAAACTAAGCATCCCCAAATGAGTCTCCTTTCCCTCTTTTAAAGCAACAAGCTGCGACTCTTCAGTTTCCCCTTCTCTGTCCTTTCATATTTCCACTCTATGTCTTAATTAAACCACTTTAAATTAATATATCCATTTAATAATAAAGTGGCATAATAATAGACTATTAAATCTTTTGGCATTAAAATGAATGATCAAACGAACTCGGAAGACAATGTGTGATAGATTGCCGGAAAGCTCTCGGCAATACGCTCCAAGTCCAACACTAAAATGCCAAGAATACTGAGCTTTGTTGACTTACTATAAATAGTAAGTATCTGAAAACCCTGCGGAAACTACTCTGATTGGCCTGAAACTGGAATTACCTATGCCAAATATCACACTGATCCATGTAAAGTCCTGGTTAGCCCACATGACCATGGTAAAACGGCTAACGATGCATCAAGAAATAATGTGCTAGAAAAAGGGGACATTACAGATACTGCAATAATTTCTTCAATCCTTGCATACATACATACATGCATGCATACATACATACATGCATTGTGATTTCCCCTCCTAACTAGAGACATCAGTTTAGCAAGATTAGCCTATCAGTGGCCCTCGTAGGCTAATGGGATTGGATAGAGGGTCATCTTGTTGCAAAGACGTAGTCAATAGATGACATATTCACCTTCTCTAGAGCTCAATGGTTGTAGATTTGACATTTATATGGGTTTTATGGCTCTGTTCTTCGTACTTACTATTTATAGTAAGTCTTGGGTTGTTTGAGAAGGACCCTTTCTATTTTTAGCAGAGCACTTGCTCACATGGGGATTGACAATGTTGACTCCCAATTCAGACGATAGAATGAAATAATAAGTAGGTGGAGAGTTATTAATATTTAAGTGGCCAAAATGATATCGAATTATTAAAAGAGCTTATTATAAAATTATAACTTAACTTTATAATTGAGGGTCAAGTCATCATTAAAAGGGGGCCAATTGTGGAATTAGTTTTAATGCCACACTTAATGAAATATTAAAAAGTTTTCCTAAGTTTGATGAAATAACATTTTTAATGTTATTGATGTGCTTTTATGGGAAATCGAACTAAAAGGGATTATATATCTTTTCTTCATGAATTCGATGGCATTCATTCTTGGCATTTGATAAAGCTTGTTTTCATGAACTTGGCTTTGGAAGTAGGAACATGGGTTTCTGCAGATCTCAGAGCTTTTGGCATTGGAGAACGTAGAGACTTCATTGCGACAATGATTTGAGGGTGTGAAATATTCACCTGAAGTTGCTTATTTGTTGGCTTCATTCAGAGGCCAAGATTGTGCAGATTAGAAGAAGAAATTACAGAGAAACATTAATCAGTTGGCAGGTTTCAGTTAAAGGGTTGGACGACTGCATATTGGTGATTGTTAGCATTCATTTCTAGGCCGTACAGCTGCATTTTGGCAATCGTTCATTACAGCAAGGAGGTGCCTAGGGTTTGAGGGCGATTTTTGGTCAAGGCTAAATAATTTTCAAGAAATTTTTAGAAAGTCTGTGGGATCATTTAGAAGACATTGGCATCATTTTGGAGAAATTATTTTCAGTTTTAGATGAGAATTGAACCCTACAACAGCTGCTTTTTCCTAGTAGAAGCATAAAAAAACCATAGTTACATGACTCTACGAGTCCCCAGACGAGTTAGAGCTCCAGAGTTTTTTGGCCTCTAGATTCTGACTCGACCAAGTCCTGCCAGGACTCTCAGAGTCCATGGACTCTCCTGACTTGGCGAGTCCCGTGGTCAGGACTCTGCCGCGGCCAGCTGAGCCATAAAGAAAAAAATAAAGATTTTTTAATTGTTTTTAATGATTTTTTTTGGCTTATATGATCACATTGCGATAGCAAGTTCCAAAAATTTGAAATGGTGATTCCCAACAAGGCGACCAACATGGAGTAGTAAAAAATGTCTTGCATGTAGCAAGTATAAAACATAACAATTTGTCTATAAAGCAGATTGCAGATAGGATTTCACTAAAATTTTTGCCAAAAAAACTGTCATATCACAGACTGTAATCACAAGGTCTTGGAACTAGGTATTAAAACAACGCTATCAAATTTGACAACATTGCAACAAATAAAATGCTTCCCTTTTAAAGTATTGGACATCTCTAGAACAATAAAAGAACAGTTTTAAGGTTTGTGAAAGATTGAAAAAAAAAATGTCTGTTAAACCAGTCATTTGACAAAGTTAAAAGATGATGACATTTGAGCAATTATATACTTGATATCATCCCAAAAATTCGTAATGATCTTTTTGATGTACTAAGAACAAAAAATTTAAGCAAAACTGTTATGAAATAACTTGCATGGTAGAAGAATATAATATGAAATATGCTGTAAACACTTGATAATAATATGCCACTTTGAGGGACCAACCTCGTAGTCCACTTCAAGGGAGATACCACCAACAGTCTTTAATGCGAACACAATACTCAACGTGATGATGATAAATAACCTATACCTTCTATATAATTTTAGTTTAACTTTTTTCGTTCAGAAATTCCCATTTATATTTATGTGATCAATGTAAGCTTGTGTATCTGTGCAAAGTAGCTTCTATTTATCTCAATTATTGTGTCTTTGATGTTATTTGACTAAATGATGCATGAAAAAAGTTTTAAATCCTAAAAAATCTTTGAATTTCTTGGGTTTTTCAATTTGCCGAGTCCAAATGCCGAGTCCGAGTCCGAAATCAGCTTGCCGAGTTCGAGGCTAGTTTGAGTCTTGTAACTATGAAAAAAACTAAGTAATTCATTTCCGGGTATGCATGTGTATTCAAGGGTTTCAAATAAATAAAATATATATCCTATGAGGTTGCATGTTATTATTCCCTTTCTATGTTTATATTCACATTTGCTTTTTATATCAAAAACTCCAAAAAAATTATAAACTCGGAAAAAACCAAAAACAATCAGCAAGAATTTGATTACAAACTGAGAACCGACATTTGAGAGGACTTGGGGTCTTCACATGCATACATACATAAATGCATGCATACATACATGCACACATACATTCATACATACATGCATGCATGCATACATACATACATATGATTTGCATCTATCTACGGTCCTGAGAAATATGACACTACCGACTTACAGATTGCATGCATCTACATTGCCTCTTCGATGAGCTCGCTAGATTATCCTCTTTGTTCTTGCAATTGGATGATCTTCCTTGATCAACAGTGGCAACCAACACCAAGTGGTGGATGGTCCACACCTTGCTCAGTGTGGCAATCTAATTATTTGCCTTGCAAAGAGTACTATGCTGGTAAGTAATCCTATCCGATATATGCCACTTAAACATGGAAATTAATGTGACTTGCAGTTGACTTTGTCTGTCATTTATAATGGTGATGGGGGTCACAACTCCCATGCTGACCCAGTAAGGCCGGTATTGCTTCAATTTGCATGGTCTACTGCTACAAGATGTGTTGTGCTTGTCAATTGTCTGGCGGTGCTAGGATGTCGACCTCCAGATTTAGGGCGTGTGAACGACTGTTAAAATCTTCGCAAGACTAGTGCACCACTTGAACAACAGCTTGAGATGTAGTGCTTCAACTTACTATCTGAAAAGATCTGAATAAATCCACTGATCAGTGAAACTGGAATTCCTATATAGAATTTCCAAGGAAGAGGGTGGGGTTTGGTGTGCTAACCTCAGAGTTCGCAGTTAAGGGGTTTTGCTTCAATTGTAGAAACAATGGATTTGAACCAATAATGCAAAATTAGGAAAATCAGATGATCAAATGAAAAGTGGAAACTTGTTGTTATACCTTTCTTTGATTGGTCCCATAGGTCCCATTTTGGCACCTATGTTCAAAATTGTCTCTATTTATTATTGATGATATCATAGATGAAAATCGTCCGAGTATATCGGATATAGCGCGATATATCGCACCTAAAAAAGCGAAAAGATAAAATCGCGGAAAAACTCGCCAGCGATACATTCATTTTTGCGCGGCGATTTTCCAGCAAAAACTCGCCAAAAAATTGTGATTTTTATGCCAAAAAATCGGGGACTTAGTTAGCAGAATGCCGCAACAAAAAATCAGGAATTTTTGGTCTAAAAAACGTCAAAACGCGATTTCTGTGGACGTGTTTTATTAAAACGATGACGTAGACGGGATATTCTAGTGTTTTATAAAACGACGACATTCAACACAACATTTGTTTTCAGTTTTCACCTTCGAGGCCATTCACCTTTGACGCCATTCAGCAGTGAACATCAACAGACCACCATTCTCCAGAGTCCACGCATTCAGCAGTGAACAGTTCACCACGCTCGATTCATTTCTAGGTTTTTAAAATTTTTTTTTTTTACGTTTGTTTTACTTTTCTATGTTTATTAATTTGCAATATGATTTTTAATTTTTTAAAACTATCTATCATTGTTAAGAATCGATACCACGGTAAACTAATAAATTATAAGATATAAATACAATGATCTAGATTCTAAATAGTAAATTACTAAATAGTAAAATACAATAGAATGATAAAATAATAAAATAAGATACCATGGTAAACTAATAAGATAAAATGATCTAAAATTCTAAATACAATAGAATGATCTAAGATTCTAATAGGATACAGTGAACATTTTAGAAGACCTGCAATACAATGATCTAAATTTTAAATAATTAATATAAAATAATGACAAATTGTCAAATTGTGATGACAATGATGTTTTATTTATATTTTATTATTTATTTTGTAAAAACTTAAAAGTCTCAGACTCTGATAATCTTTAAAGTTTGATCTCTGTTATTTCATATTCCAAATTTCAACTACTAGGTGATTGCCCTCTTTAAAGTCTTATAAATTTTTAATCTCAGACTTAGACTACTAGGTGACTGCCCTCTTTCAGTTTCAACTACTAATATTTGATCTCACACTTAGACAACTATTAGGTGACTGCCCTCTTTAAAAGTTTGATAAATTTTAATCTCAGTTACTTCATTGACTTAGCCAATATTTGATCTCAGACTTAGACAATTAAAAGTCTGATTTTATTGATAAATTTTGATCTCAATTACTTCATAATCTCATAGACTTGGTTAATATTTGGTCTCAGACTTATCAAAATATCTAATTATTTATCCTTGCATTTGCAGACTTACAGAACCAATGGCAGGTGACAGAAAGAGAGATCTTTTCTGGAAACATGGGACATCGGGACCAAAAAGAGATGTGAAATGTAACCATTGCCCTAAGGAGATGTGTGGGGGCATAACTTGGCTAAAATATCACATTGGAAAGATTGAAGGCCATGATATTACGCCATGTGACGGTTGTCCTGAAGAGGCTACGAGGGAGGTTATGGCAAGCCTTGAAGAATATGAGCAAAAGAAGGTAGGCAAAAAGAGGACAGCAGAGGCATTGGCAACCTCAATGGAATATTTAAGTTCTACAGGGTCGCAAACAGGTGCAGGGGCTTCTTCTTCCATTGGGCCACGAATACGAGGAATAGGAAATGTGGGTGGACATTTGGCATACTTTTGGGTTCCACGTAACACTCCTGGTGCTCAACCCGGATTGCAAGGCTCTGCATGGAACAAAGAGATGCAACACAAGACAAAGTCAGCAGTTGCTAGATTTTGGATCTACAACTATATTCCCTTCAACGCTTTATGTAGTTCGTATTGGGATCAATTGGTCACTGCAATGACCGTGTCTGGTAAGGGGTTCACGGCCCCAAGTCGTTATGAGGTGAGTGGGCCATGTTGCAGGAAGAGGTCCAAAACACTCATCGATTTGTGAAAGAGCAAAGAAAAATTTGGGAACATAATGGCTACACCATTATATCCGATGGGTGGACAGATAGCAGGAATAGAACACTCATAAACTTTCTAGTTGCTTCGGGGGGACAATTAGTATATTTAAAATCAGTTGATGCCTCTGATCAAGTGCAAAATGCAGGGACTTTGTGCAACATGTTAGATGAAGTGGTGATGGATCTGGGGGTGCGTAATGTCATACAGATTGTGACTGATAATGCAACTGCGTATGTGGCAGCCGACAAACTTCTCATGGCTAGGTATCTGACATTATTTTGGAGACCTTGTGCTGCCCATTGCCTTGACTTACTCCTTGAGGACATAGGGAAACTGAGTTGGGTGGAGAAGGTGGTTGAAGATGGAAGGAATATCACGAAGTACATCTACAACCACACATGGGTCTTGAGTCTTATG
>MU224790.1:10234883-10259304 GCA_018584345.1 Thuja plicata
TGCTTTTCATTCTCTCATTTGATTGATTTGATGTCATCCTATGTTCCTATTAGTATTATTCTTAGACTTCAGTATTCTTAGATGATGATTCGATTTGAAGTTTTAATGCTATGTTCTATGATGATTTGATGAATGGATTAATGTTATGTAATTCTGAGATTTATGAGTATATTTGAAAATTCATATATATATATATATATATTGCCGTCCCCTGCCGTCCCCTGCTCTGGCAAAAAAAAAAACGTCCCGGAAACCCGTTTCCCCGTCCCCCTGTCCCCCCGTCCCGGAAACTTGGGGTAACATAGGTATTTTTATCAAATTTCATACTTCAATTTAGCTATTCTTTTGTCTTCTCCAATTCCTTCCTCAAGGAAATGATTTCAAGTTTCAACTTCTCACAATCTGATTCCCTTACTTTTAGCTAATCTCAAAATTCATTCAATTCACCTAGCCTCCTCAACTTGAGTCTTTAGATCCACAATCATCTTTTCTGATTCTTCAAGTAGCTTTGTCTTTGATTTGTTGTCTTCTCGAATTTGAGTTTTTAGCTTTGAATTCCGCTTCTTGAGTCTTTTGAGTCTTTTGATTTCATCTAGAGCACAATAAGCTCGTTCTCTAGATCTATTATTGGTTCCTCCTCTCCTTCAAGCTCCTTTTCTTTTGTTCCTTTTTCTTTCCTTGCAGTGTATCTTCTATTGTCTCTACGACCATAAACATAATTTCTTCTCTATCATTATGGAGAAGATTTTGTCACTATCGTTGGATGAACTATTTTTTTCTTGAATATATAGGCTCTTCTGATGTCTTCGGAAGTTCTTTTTCTCACGCTTTAGTCAAGTATGCTTTTGATCATTTTATTGATTATTCTTTCCTTGCCCCTTATAATCTTCTTCTTCGCTTCTGTCACTTCCAACCTGTGGACATTTGGCAGAAAAATGATCTATGTTACCACAATTAATGCATTTAAGAGTAAAGTAACCTTTGCACTTGATATATCCTCTCTTGATTTTCTTTACGAAGTTAGCTTCTTCCTTATCACTTGAACTTTCACTTGATACCAGTCCTTTGTTCTTCATCCTTCTTGATGCTTTGAAGGGGCAGCAGCTATGCAGCCACGAGAATATACATCATACCAAGGGGGCACTTCTAAAAAAAAAAAGCTGAGTGTATATGTGCCCCCTTGGTATGCTGTATATTCTCGTGGCTGCATAGCCACTGCCCTTTGAAGGCGGCTTCTCGTTGTTATGTTGTTCCTTTCTTAGTCCTCATTTCATATGTGGTGAGGGATACCATGCAACTCATCCATCTTTAAAGTGTCCAGATCTGTCATTTCTTCGATGGCAGAAACTTTTATGTAAAATCTCACGGGAAGAGATCTTTATGCCTTTTGCACGATTACTTCATCCTCAATCTTTTCTCCAAGACCACAAATAGTATTTACGATCTCATCCACATGGAGAAAATAGGCGGCAATATTCTCTTGATCCTTCATCTTCAAACTTTCAAATTATCTTCTATGGGTTTGGAGCTTTGCTTTTTTCGCTTTGTCATCTCCTTGATAAGTTCTTTGAAGCTTATCCCATATCTCAATTGCCCTCTTTTTGATTTGATCCTTTGGTGGAGTAGATGGTGTCACATAGCTGTCCACAACCAATTGCCATATATCAAATCCATGAGCCATCAAATAATTGTGCATCCTTATACTCCAAAATGCACTGTTGTTCTTGTTGAACAATGGGGCTCGATTTGAAGAGAAACCTTCATGGTATGCCATGTGTGTTCTTGAGATCTTACCTTCAAGCAGTTACACATTTTTAGGGGAACCCACTTTGATACCCATTGAAAACACACACATGTATACTGAGAGGGGGGGTGAATCAGTATGAGGCCAACATTTCAATTTATAAACTTTAACAATCAGAAAATAATAATCACAATCACAAAATAATAATCAAAAGCATCCACACAGGTAAGATCTAACAATTTATAACACAAGATGCACACGTTTTACGTGGAAACCCTTGCCGGAGAAAACTATGACAAAATAATGTTTATTTTGGAAACTTCTTACAATCTTTGTTGGCACCAACCCACAAGAGACACCATTCTTCTCAACTGAGCACCAACTCAACAAGAGACACCAATCTTTTTAAATGTGAGGCACCAACCTCCTATGAAATGATGATTTATATGAACTTCATCACCAAAATCTGCCTCTGTGCCGCTCAAAAACTTCATAGATCTGCTCCAAATATCTTCAAGAATTCACTCAAAAGTACTTGTAAAACTTTTCACAAAGCCTTTCACAAGATTCACATAAATGGTGCGAATAAATCTGCAATAACTTATCCTCAAACCCTGCTCTTTAATCTGCTGTAGATCTGCTCTAAAGGGTGGAAATATATTTGTTGATTGCTTACTTATTAATTATTTATATACCCATTCAAACAGTTCTTCAACCAAGCATTGCATCCCCCAAAACAGGTCGGCCCATGCAGCTGTCATTTAATTTTTTATTATTTAATTTACTTTGTCAAAGTGGGCAACAGCCTTGAGAAGGTCGTCCATGTTGGAGGGGGTCACCAAAAATGAATTAGAAATTAGTTTAATTCCTCTTTAATGGGTGGCGGCACCAAGATGGGGTCGTCCCTAAAAAAAATATTATTTTGCATTTTTATTTAATTTTCTCCTTGAGTGTTAGACATGGGTTGGCCCAAGTAGCTGTTAATTTTCTTTGCCAAAAGAATCTTACTAAAAGTGCTACAAACTTGGCACACGCTAAATTCTACACACCACTAATGTGCCCTTTGACATCTATGACAATAATCCAACAAAAAGTGGGCTACGTTTGCAATATGATGAAAGAGTTGTTTGGGATTGGTTTTGCCTTATGTTTGCCAATCGTTGTAATGATTCCACTTTTTACAAGAACTGGTTTATAACAGTATCGGTAGGTGAGTTGTTTTGTAAAAATTTAGATTGTGATGGTGGGTTTGAAGGACATTATGGTAGGTATGTGGAACATTATGGTAAGTGAGGGGTGGACATGGTTGATGGATGTATTAAGAAACAAAAGGGAGAGTGGAGGAAGTTGGCACATAGGTGTATTGATTGATAGGATTAGACTTACTATTAACATGGATGACATTACCATTTTGGCAGTGCTAGACATGATAGAGGATGTGTACATAGGAATATTGTGTATTGTTGTAGGCATAGGAACTTGTCTCTCAACTTGGTTTTGAGGAGCGGTATGTATAAGAACTTCTGTGCAGCTAGCTATGCTCATAGTGTTTTCATGCACTTTGTAGCTATGCTACGTAGATTATCCACACCATGCAAATTACCTTGTATCAATCTCCTTAGACTCTCAATCAAGGGACTGCCTCTCTAGCCAAGTGTTTTGTACTCACAAATTGTTGAAGGCCTTCTAATTCCTTGTCGAGCTTCTTCAATTGTTCATTAGACACTTGAATTGAAGGGTCGTCCTCATCATAAGAAGTATGAGGGGAATGATTTTCAAGTATGTGAGGCAAGATATGTGTTGGATTGATGGAGTATTGCTCTCCTAAGTTTCTTGGTGGAAACAAGTAACATGCAACTTAGGTTCAACACTGTTACTAGTTAAATAACAAGAAGTCACGAGTCAGTAACTTTTCACAAAAATCTCAGATTCAGATTGGCGGGCTATGAAACTCATACGCAAACATAAGCTCCACAAACAAACATTTGTTCCTAGAAAGCAATAGAGGAAAACTAGAAGGAAATGGAGGGAAATTTGTTTATCTTGCAAAATTTATTGCAAATATTTTATGAAATGACAATGATGCAATCAGTTAATGATTAAATTAAGAGATATGTGTTGCCATGGTTTTTAGCACCCTATTTTAAACCTATCATTTTGTCCTTCAAATTGGTGTTAAGTCAACGCTTAGAAGTCTTGACAGCCCTTAAAAGATACCATTTTCCCCAAAAAGTCCCTTTGAATTCTTTAATACTTAGTCATTTTATGTTTTATCGGACTTTGGCCTTGTTTTATAACCATCGTTGGGTTCTGATAGGGTTCTCACAACCCGTCCATAGCAATTTCTGTTGGGTTTGAAACCAACATCACAACTTGTTGTAGGCCTGACAACTCCTTTTTGTCCTCAATTTTAAAAGCCTTCCAATTATTGGTTGTATGATTGGTTCTTAAAACCTTTTTGGGCGTTGCTGGGGTTTTCAAGACCCAACAATTCTCTGAAGGTTCTCTTTCTTTTGGAAGGCAAAGTTTTCAAAGGATGTTGACAAGATAAGTTTTCTTCCCAAAGGCGGGAAAACCATGAAGTTTCAAAACTCAAGTTGGGAGCCGACAAGGTTTTCACAATCTTGTTGGGCTTTGACATGAAACCATGAACTTAAGGAGATTTTGGCAAAGGGAAGTGTTGGTGCCCAAATCAACAGATTGGATTTCCTATGGACTTACCAATCCAATGCTAGGAAACCCAAGTGATTTGGCCAACTAACAAGTCACAACCCAGGCAAGGTTGGAACTTCTGCAATTTTGGCTCTGCAAAACCAAGGTTGGTAGACCTATACCTTGACTTATCCTTCAAGTTACAAGGCTTTTTGTAGCATATAAGAAACACTTCAACCTTCTCTCTCAAGTATGGCAAGGCACTTGAAAGAAATCTAACTGAAAGCAATATATCATGAACTGTAAACTGAAATACTTTAAGTAATTGAAAGAATGTTTAGTAAATGTGTATGTAAATCGAAATGAACAGATAGATAAGATATCACAAAACTATAAACAATGAACTGAATAACTATAATCCAAAAAATGATTAGACCAGTGCCTTTTTCTATCACGGGCAATAGAGTCAAAATCATCCCAACCCTATGTTCAACCTCAGAGACAGTTTTACAAGAAAACTTATCACTTCAAAGGTGTTATGGAATGAACATGCAACCTTGAAACAAGTTTAGAGATATTTCAAAAGAATATTACTTCTCAAATGACAGACCAATTGAGTGAGGTCTCAATCAACAAAATTTAGCCATGCAAAATGAGAAAAACCAATTGATAATAAAGACTATGAACCGGATCAGGAAGTATGCACATCTAACTGTCACTTTGAAGAAGTATTATTGATTTATCTGAGGGACTAATTGTAAAATGATAATGAAACTATTACACATGTGAAAGAAAAAGTACTTATCTTTATTGATTTTTAAAAAAATAGTACATCCAGGTCCATGTTACAGTTGTTGATCCAAAACTATCCAAATATGTGAAATTGTATTATATTGTATTGTCTTTACATTTTACATTATGTATATATATGTGTTTGAGTGGCTTTCACACCTCTTTAAGGTGAAAAGACACAACCCTTTTTACAAATTATTTTGAAAAAACAATAAACTAACTAAAAAATAACTACCTAACTTTCGGATTTGACTTCGGTCAAAAATCCAAAACACACCATGAAAAGCTAAGATTTCTACCGGAGATAGGAAATTTGATTTCCCGAACTGGGTCGTTTTTAGATTTTTAAAATTCGACCATCTTCAACCTCTGCCATCATCATCTTTGCAGCAAGTCGGAATTCCAGTATTTTATGAAGGCTTCGATTAGTTAGTTCTATCTATTTGTGTCATAAAGCTTCCTTTGATTTTTTTTAGTATGGAGAAACTTGCTTCTTGATAATGGATTGGGACTTCTAAATTCTCAAAATTTAGGGTACCACCAGGAAGAAAGAGAAAAGCGAAAAGGAAAATAAGAAGTGTTTGAAGGTGGGCAACTTCACAGTTGTGACAACCCTGTCGGCTCCGGACACATAACTTGAAATGTTTAAAAAACTTCTAAGGCCTGCTCAATCTAAGAAAGCTAAAGATAATGGAACAAAAGGAACATGAAGGAAGAAAGTGGAATGGAATAGAGGTTTCAAAATCTTTGTCGGACTCTGGGAGGGTTTCAACAACCTAATGAAAACCTGGCGCCTGTTCACCAAAAGGCCAAATTCAAATTGGCGCCAAGTCATTACATTAATGGCTGTCAAAGCCTAGATTGGTGAAGTAAATGTGGAGGTATAAGGAGAGGAAAAGCACTCAAACTGCCCATTCCAAAGGCAGATGCAAATGAAGATTGAGGGTTTCAGAGAGCGCAAACGACAAAATTCCAAGTAGAGAATTTGTGGTCGAATTGAGCTATCTCAACATCACACCAAATAGTAAGTGCTTGTCTATAACTCCCCTGTAGTTAGCTTGATCGCTCATTGAGTGATTTCTAACAGGGGAGTTATAAACGTAGAGAGCAAAATCAGGAAAATTAGTGTGTTACTCTACCCAATTTATCTCAAAATCTGAAAGATAATGTTTTAAAGATAAAACAAGTAAACATGAAATATAAATATCTGGGTTGTGAGCACCTATCTAGACTAGAGAGTACATTGCTTTAGATAGGGAATACCAAGTTAGGGCACATAAATCTAGGGGAGCTCTCCAAAAGGGTGAACAACCTGAATAGGCACCCCATCACACAGTAATTTGCAGATGCTTGTTTGAAGCCATTGCTTTCCCAGTTGTAGAGCAGTGTACAGATTTGGTAGTAGAATGCAAACCATTACAACCCAAACACAAGGGAAATTTGAACCAATGATGACAAGTTGCTAATCACTTTAGACAGGGCCTCAATCAGTGGGTGTTTTAGCTTACCTGAAAGAGGAGTATGCAGATTTTGATTTTGCCACCTAACAAGGCCACTTTAGTGAGTAAAAGGGGTATTATAGGAATATCATTGCTAGGGAATGGTTTGCAGTGCCAAAGAAAGGCAAGTCTCGGTTGCCTAAGAATCTACACAAATCACATTTCAAGGAAGAAAGTGCAAAAATTATAATATTGTTGCATAGACTTAGGGCAATATGAATGCACATGAGTTTGAAGATTAGATGTTCTTCTTTGTGCAAATCATCAGTGCAGGAAAACAATACTTGGATTGGGCCAATGTAATGACCCAAACCGGGTATTTCCCAAACTTCCACAAATATATCTCATGCAGATTTAATCAAATAAATGTATGCAATAAACCATTGATTCAACAGTAAATAACCAACAATATATTCCTTTAAAAACCCCTAGCAAATATTATTGCATTATACAACAACAATACAATAACAGTGGGATTTCTCACAATCCAAAACCAAACTATAGAATGCAATAAAATATCAAATAACAAAAGAACCTGGAAATGCAATGGTGAACTCTATTGTGAATCCACCCCCGAGATGAATTGGGTTTCCGTCCAATCCACCGAGAAAGCCTGAAGGTTTCCATCCTCAAGTTTCAGAATCGAAAGCCGAAGCTTCCTGGATTTTCCAAGAGAAATAAATTCATAAAACTAAGCATTTCTCAAATGAGCCTCCATTCCTTCTTTTAAAGCAATAGTCGTGACTCTTCAGTTTCCTTTCTCTGTCTCTTCATATTCTCACTTTTAGTCACTTTAAAATAATACATCCATTTAATAATAAAGTGACATAATAATAAAGTAAGAAATCTTCTGGCATTAAAATGGACGACCAAACGAACTTGGAATAAGATGTGGGATAGCTTGCCGGAAAGCTCTCGGCGATACGCTCCAAGTCCAATACTGAAATGCCATGATGACTGAACTCTGACGACTTACTATAAATAGTAAGTATATGGAAACTCTGCAGAAGCTACTCTGATTGGCCTGAAACTGGAATTCCCTAGGCCAAATATCAAACTGACCCCAGTCAAGCCCTGGTTAGCCTATCGGCCACGATAAAATGGCTAACGAGGCACATAAATAATGTGCACTAAAAAAGGGGACATTACAAATCCTCCCTTCTCAGAGATTGCTTGCCCTCAAGCAATCGGTATCTGCATGTTGGAACCACAATGCCTAGATCCCATACCAACCTCAAGGAAGCTGCTCCACCAATCTGTTGCGCAAAACTGACACAAACAATTTGTCCAGACTTGTGAAGACAATTATCAAGACCACACAACAACAATGCATTAATCAAACTAATGTCGGGGTCCCAAATCTACCCATGTGTCTGATCAGTCGAATCAACCTACCCTGTGCTGCCATCATCTGTGAGCAGATCCTCAATCCAACTGGAAGCCTCACTCCAACTGAAATCAGAAGCACTACAAAGGTCAAATGAAAGTGGGGACCTAACAATATGCCGACCAGCTCCCTAAATTATCACTAACCAGGAGAAAGTTCCTCCTGGGTCCCACAAACAAAAGGGCCACCCATCTCCCCAACTGACTGAAATATCCTGTCGATCCATGCCCATAATGAGTGAATTGCCCAAAAGGCCCAATTGCCGAAACACTGTCCCTCCAGTATGTAACTCAAACCGGAAACTGAACTGAAGGGACATGGCTTCCTTCATCAAGAAGGGATGTGTATCAAACCTGCCATCCATCCCATACATACTAGACTCTATCCAAACATCATCATCATGTTCAAAACCTCTGATGATGGTGTTACCATAGGTACTAGATGAATCGGTATGGTAATGTGGTTGTGTCCCAGCTGTGTGAAGAGGGGAACGAATCAAGGGATACTCATCAAAACTATCTTCTCCCCTTAGGTACCCCTTGGTCATACTGATTACCAAGTCTCTATCCAAAGCTGATTTGAAATCAACATTATGTCCATCTGTCAAGAGTGACAAGGCAGCCGCGTCTTGGATGCCATCAATACTAGACATCTCTCCATTAGTGAGAGATAAAGCAATGAAAAGCGTATCACCCATCATGCAATAAGTCACAACTGCCCAACCTGAACCGCTGATGTAGAAACCCAACTGTTCAACAACTGAACTCACCTCGTCACCCCAATCTGGTGACCAAGACTCATCTCTAGTAACTGAACCTGGGTCCCAAATTCTGCGATCAATCTCATCCCTGTCATGGGGATAGGAAATACCTTCCTTATCTAGCTCAAAGAAAGGATTATCAAATGTCAAATCAACATCCATCTCAAACAAGGAATTGTCAACCGCCTGAAAGTTATCTAACTCATAAAGAAACTCTGGATGACCCAAAGATCTTTTGGGACAACTATCCAAGTCATAGGTCTGTTGGATGCTATCAAGTTCTTGAACTACTTCCTGAAAGAACTCAGACCTTTCTTTGTTGTCCTGTTTCCTGTACTGACGAGTGGCAACAATTTGATTTCTTGCTTCCTGAAGAGCAAGATGTGTGTGCTTCAACGTTTCCTGAGCAACATTAAGCTCTCTGTTGAGCTTATTAACCTCGCCATCTTTTTTCCCCAACTACTTAGCATAAATTTCAGCAACCTGTAACAAATAGTCACAATCTGAAAGTAAACATAGATATTTTGATTTCCAATCCTCAAAAGTTGTTTTGACCCCCTGTAAATCTGCAACATAAGATCCAATCATTAAACCACTTTGCCCTTTTTCCATCTGAGCCTTTCTGCAAAGATCCCCAATAACTCTGTGAGTGTTATCATGGTGTACAATAGCTGCAATAATGGCATCATCCTTGACTTTCAGCTGACTCTTGAAGGCATGCTTCTCATCATTGTTATTTTGGAATGCATTACTTGATTGGTCATCCAAAACAACATTACGCATAAGTGAGGTGCTGCTAAAGAAGTCACATGATTCCTCATTACATGAATTGCTAAAGACATCCAACTGGTGGTCACAATCCTTAACCATATCTTTCCCATCTTTTCTTTGATCAAGTGTAGGCTGAGAATCAATGGAAGTTGGTTGCTCTTTTCTAGTAAACCATCCTTAAACCTCTAGATTTGCTGCCTCTTCTTTAACCTCTCTTTCGTGGATTGATTCAATATTTGTTTTACAACCTCCTGCTTCGATGACAACCTCACAAGGCCTTTCTTCAATAACTGGTTTAGTTTTTTGTTCACTTATGGGTTGATTTATGATAGTTGGAAACTCTTCATATAAATTTTTGTTCCTATCTTGTGCAAGTAGATCCCGAGCCAAATCCTGACACTGCTTCTTTTCCATTAAAGTCTTGTGTTGTAGCTTTGGATGAAAGTCCATGAAACTAGAGAAGGTTAAATCTCTCTAAACCTGTGGAGGAAGTGTGTTATACTCATCATACATGCCGAGTATTTTTGTCCTTTTATTAGGTTGTGAAATCTGGGCTAACTGTTGCTGTACTTTAACAAGATTCTTCCATACTTTTTCCAAACTATGCATCTTTCCTAGCTAGAAACTACTTGTCTCTGCAGGTGAATGTCCAAACTTACACTGCTCAAATTCTTCAGAATGACACACAAAACTTATAGAGAGCAGTATTATATCAACTCAATTACAATCTTTGTATTTCTGCTTTCTGTAAACGTAGAAGAGTTGAGTTTCTGATATATTGCGAAGTCTGCTGGTTCCTTTTAAAAGACTTCAAAATAAGATATATTTCAAGCCAAAATATTCTGAACCAAACATTACCCTGAATTCAGGTAGACGAGTTTAAAATGTAATCTCTGCAAGTTGGATTCTAAATTCTAATTGCATGTCAATGATCCACAAACCTGTTGTACAATGCTGCAATGATCTCAACCTGTTTTGGCTCTCAATGTAATTTCAATAATTCTGAATTCTGGAACGTTATGTTCCCCTCTAGTTTTGTGCAAATGAGCATATGTTTTTATATCAAAACCTCAAGGAGTAAATCCTTTAATATCAAAAGATTAAGCCAATAATTCCCAAACTGCTCAAGACAAGAATATGCAGACGAATAAGCAGAGATGAAACATTTCTCAGACATTGTTTTCCCAAGAACAATGAATAGATTGGAATTCCAATAAAACGTGCACCTTAATACACCTGATGATGTTGAACCCAGTCTACAAGACTGGTCGTATCCTTGCTGGGTGCCACTGTGCAGTCCTGTAAGCTACTAGAGGTGACTGGTGGTGGAATGGTGTTGGGAAAGTACCACTATGCCTGTATGACTCTGTTATGATCTGAATATGATGCCGTGTCTATGAGTACATAATTAAATTCAAAGGACGTTTTAGCAATCATATAATTAACCCCGGGTTGCTAGTGTTCCCTGTTCTGATAGTTTGGTGCGATGAAGTTATTATATCAAATGGAGCAACACACTATGCATACTTCAATCATTTAATGGAGAACTATATGAAGTATTGAAATTGACGGTTCTTGGTATAATTTCATACAATTGTTCTCAACATATATGAATCAGTTATATTCACCCAACACTGCTAGACAAACTAATACATAAAATCTTGCAAATAACTCAGTCTGCCGTACACTATGGTTTCTCAATTAACAAAACACACGAACTCGTATAAATTTGTGCACCTGATTCGTCCACTGTTAGAGGAGGATCATACACGACTGTTCTGCCAGGAATGTCTGCTTCACGCTCTGAGGATGTCGGTTAGAACTCAACCTGTAACTGAATCTGCTACAGCCTGTAGGCACTACCAGGCACGTTCAGACAAGGACCACTAAATAGTGGTAAGCACCGTAGTATATTTGGAAGGGAGTATGTTTACGTTCACTGCTAAACTCACGGGTAAAGTCCAGCACCCAGGAACAAACTTTTCCCGTTAAGACTATTCGTGCGCCCCAACACTTCACACAGGCCCGTGGATGGAGGTAACGTCTGTCACTATTGGTGCAGACCCGTGGGGTGACCACGCCCAGACTTCCAATACTCAACACTCCCGCATCTGTCACACTGTGTATTTCGTGATGTTTGCTGGCAGTAATGTTGTCGATTCTCAACGTGCCAGAAGAATATAACGATGGTGGTTGTGTTTCACCAGGGTGCAGCCCCGTGTATACACCTGCAAGTTACTCTATTTGCTGAGGCCACGCACAAGATTATTTATGACATCGAAACGGTTTGTATTTGTTTATTTATTTTCACTGCAAAGTTTATCAAACATAATAAATATTTCTGCAAACTATAGAGAAGACCCCTATATTTTAAATGCTTTATATCTCTCGGGCCCACTACATTGGACTCGCCTGGAAAAGTATCCTTGGTCCACGATAAGGCTCCAAACGAAATATTTAGGCTTCAACAATCAAATGTTTATCAACAATATAAATCTTGGAGCGGATATTAAACCTCAGCATTATGTGCTCACGCCGCTAATGACTCGGCCCCACAAATTTGAAACTAAAGCTTATTATAAGCTTTGATATAATTTGTCGAAAATGGTCCTCTCACGCGGCTGGAGGACACACGACCATACCCGTGGTCGAGTTGGGCCTGCAAACACGTTTTACCGAGGATCCCAGGCTAACAAAACCGTGGGTCTCTCTGCAGGCAGAGACCGTGTGAAATATATGGAAGTTTACCTTCCCTTCATCCGCCTCAATATTACGGATACCTGTGTAGTTTCAACGTCAGATTGCAGGTGTATACAGCCACTGATAAATCACTAATTCTGGAAATGCTCGAACGTTGGCTTTGCTGGATTGGGTATTTGAATTCATGCACACAGATCTCCAACTGTAATGCTACCGTTTTGAATATGCTCTTTGAACTAACAACTTACATCAATCTCAGATTGCCTGTGAACTGATATGACTACATTAGCTGAACGATCCTTACTGCTTTAAGAAAACCAAAAATCTGAAGAAGATTCCTGGGCTCATAAACCCTTCTGTAAATAAGTTCCTGCTAAAACTCCACAGGCTGGCAAGAAAACCAGCTCTGATACCACTGAAATGACCCAAACCGGGTATTTTCCAAACTTCCACAAATATATCTCATGCAAATTTAATCAAATAAATGTATGCAATAAACCATTGATTCAACAGTAAATAACTAGCAATATATTCCATTAAAAACCCCCAGCAAATATTATTGCATTATACAACAACAATACAATAACAGTGGGATTTCTCACAATCCAAAACTGAACTACAAAATGCAACATAATATCAAATAACAAAAGAACCTGGAAATGCAATGGTGAACTTTGCTGTGAATCCACCCCCGAGATGAACTGGGTTTCCGTCCAATCCACCGAGAAAGCCTGAAGGTTTCCGTCCTCAGGTATCAGAATCGAAAGCTGAAGCTTCCTGGATTCTCCAAGAGAAATAAATTCATAAAACTAAGCATCTCTCAAATGAGCCTCCATTCCTTCTTTTAAAGCAATAGCCGTGACTCGTCAGTTTCCTTTCTCTGTCTCTTCATATTCTCACTTTTTGTCACTTTAAAATAATACATCCATTTAATAATAAAGTGATATAATAATAAACTAAGAAATCTTCTAGCATTAAAATGGATGATGAAACAAACTCGGAATAAGACATGGGATAGCTTGCCGGAAAGCTCTCGGCGATACACTCCAAGTCCAATACTAAAATGCCATGAAGACTGAATTCTGACGACTTACTATAAATAGTAAGTATCTGGAAACTCTGCGGAAACTACTCTGATTGGCCTGAAACTGGAATTCCCTAGGCCAAATATCAAACCGACCCCAGTCAAGCCCTGGTTAGCCTATTGGCCACGATAAAACGACTAACGAGGCACATAAATAATGTGCCCTAAAAAAGGGGGACATTACAACCAATTTAATCTATGTCAGATTTCATTTCATGATTTCCAAATTTATCCTTAATAGATTTTTCTGTATGTCTTCATATCTGTTTTATGCTTTCGCTTGCACAAGGCCATGGGTTGGCCTCATATATGTTGAGTAATTTGATAACACATTCAGATTTTCAATTACTACCAAGACCTTCAGTTGGAGAAACGTTACCACAAATTTGGGATTGTCAATGATGTTTTCACTATGAGGCTGGTTAGCGAGCTGCAAGGAATATAGGTCATCGGATTTCTCCAAAAGCAATTTAGCTAGTGAATCATCACGATAGCCACTTTGTATAGTTTCAGTGAATCATCACGAGAGCCACTTTGTATAGTTTCAAAGTTTCAACTACATCAGAGCAGGGGGTTATGATGGTTTTCCATATAAGCTGCCAAAGTATGCTGAAGACAAATTCATTTTGATCAAGATTTGCGGACAAGTCTCAAAGGTAAACAAGAGATGTCCTAAGAGGAAGAAAACAAGGATCCAATTTCCTATTGGGTTCAAGTATTATTTGTGTAAGTCTTAGTCAGATATGTGAAACATTGAAAGGTATCTAGTCAAATATACAGTTTCTATCTATGATCAATATAGGTTTCCTTCTGACAACAAGGACTTTATGGAGAATAATTTACATCTTGCCCTTACATTCCATCATGTTCCACACATAGAATGAGCTTAAGGCAAATTCTGACATTCAGTTTGGGATGGGACATAGATGGTGTGGAGAATGATAAATCAAACTTAATTGATCCCATCTATATTTCACATATCCAAATGTAGTCTATAGTCCCAGTAGACTAGAACCTTCCAAAACATAAGGACCTTCAAACCAGGACCACTGTAGTGCTGAAAAAGAACATAGATTTGAACAAAGTAGATGTTGTAGGGTATATACCAATGGTGGGCAAAAGACACGAAGACACGCGAATCCAAGCTCTCTAGGAACTTCTACCACAGTGCCTACCCCTACACAGTAGACTACTGCTCTAGGAGGAAATGGAGGTGGAGATGAACCATCATATAGGAAAAACATCCCAGAGAAAACTTGTCGGGACGACCCACCAAAGGATGTAGGTGTAGATAAAGAAAGTGAAAGGAAAAAGAGAAAGAAGCTGAGAAAAATAAAGATAAGGAGAAGACAAATGAGGAAGAACAAGAAATTGGAGCCATGGAAGTTGATTCCTCTGTCCCTTCACAAGATACTGAGAAGGCTCCTCAGATTGATAATACTCCTCAAAAGGAAGAGGCCTCCTCTTTCCTTTCCAATCTACAAAATGTAGCTAAAACCCCTCCTTTGAAGAGAGCTCTCCTTTTTACTCTTGATTCTTTAATTGTTTCTTTAGGCTATTCCTCTTCTCCATCTTGGTTGGAAAATACATTATCTAAGAAGTGGAAGATTGCGCCTGTGAATCTACCAGTCGATGACATTGTGGGGCAACTACTACAAATGTCCCCAAAGCCCAAAAATCTGAAGACCACTTTTGGGCCAGTAGAGGATGATAGTTATGAGAATTTATTTGTAGAGGTTGTTCATCGCTCTGTACTAAAGGAACCTAGTCAAGCCACTGCTGCCGATTATAACATGACTAGGATGGACTTGGAACTTCCAAGTAAGGATGGATATGTCCATAACTTCCAAGTAACTGACACTAGGCTGGTAAGGAGAACAAAGAAGGATAAGTTGGATAAAGTAAGTGTTGGGGATAAAATCCAGACATACTATGAATTTCCCCACTTTGGATGACATTTGCTTAAAATTTTTCTAAGTGTGGAAATTATCTAGACATGGGTCGATTTCCCCCCAATTGGAATCCAGAGATTAAATGAAGAGAATGAAGAGTCGAGACAAGGCAAATTTCCCCTTTGGGTTTGTACTTAGTCAAAGTTTGAGACCTAGAGTAAGGATTGATCCCTTTGGATGTGTGGATTTGTCCAGGGATAGGTCATTTTCCCCCTTGGAGATGACTAAGAATGTGAAATTTTTCCAAGTGTAGGATTGAATTTTTCCCTACATGGGTCGTTTTTCCCTTTGAGGGCCATTTTTGTTAAGTGAAAATGTCAAGTTTTGGGATTATATTAGTCCCTATGAGGGTCGATTCGCCCTTCTATGGACAAGGAAGATTATTTAAATAGGGACAAGGCAAATTTGAAGGAATATGGAGTCCCTAAGCTGGTCGATTTTCCCTTGGTAAAATTTTAAAAAAAAATTAAAGAAAAGGGAAAATAATATAATAAAGTTCTACAAGCTTCTAGAATTGTGGAAATTTTTTATCCCACATTGCCTGTGGGAGGTAAATAACAAGCTAAGACTCCTTTAAAAGAGCTGGCAGCTGCAATGAAGATCTACGAAGGAGCAAGTGAAATAAGTGAAGTGATCAAAGAAGGAAGCAAAGGGAGGAGAGAGAAGAAATCGATCAAGCCTAGGAAGGCTGAGAATTGAGCAAAGAGGAAGATATCGACTACATGCAGAGGTCTGATGTGGCAAGTGGCTGAAGGTGAAGGCTTAAGGTATGAAGACATTAATGTATGCAGACCAAAATCTGAAGACTCCCATGCATGGGATGATTTTGGTAATAAATCATAGGATTTTCCATAGCCACTAATTCATACAACAAATGAATACAGATTAAAGAGGAGTGACTGCTGAAGGTTCTAGGATCAATCTGAAGTCTAAAAGGGGGCTGAAAATGTCCATTTTCAGAATAAAGTCTGAGGGTTTCTAACAGCAGGGGCGATTTTTTGAAAAATCATATAAAATCATTGAAGCCCCAAAACCTCCAACGCTTGTTTTTAGACTAATCTCCATTCCAAAACACACCTTTTGAAATCAATCCAAGACATTTGGGGGCTGAGGTAAGAAAGTTATGAGCACAAATCTCAGAACTATCTCTGAGAATTGATTTTTTCTATAACTTTGAGTTTGCATTTGCGGTGATAAATCTGGTTGGGAATTTATTGCAGGCCTCTTTGCAGTATTCTGGGCTCATCCTAAGGCATTACAGGTCTGAAAATCTCGAGTTTGCAGACCCAGGTCTGCAGACATTAGCAGCAGCGGCATTTTTTTTGGAATTTCCTCATAAATTCTCAACTTCACCAACCTTTGAGTTTGATATTGCTGAGTCTTTAGGAGATCCTTTGGCACCTAAATCATCGAATTTCCAGCTTAAATTCATGCCAAAGAGGTATGTTGCAGACCAAAGTCTGAAGACACCTCCAATAGGAATCAATTTTCCTTAGAAATTTTGAGAGCTTTAAAAGGATCTTAAACGCTAATCTGTGTATTGCAGACCTTGTGGGGTTGTTCTGAGACTATTGTGAAGCCATCTCAAGTCTGAAACACGTACCTCCTCAGACTTAGGTCTGAAAACTCCAGAACAGGGGCGAATTTTGGAAAAAATTCTAATAAATCAACGACTGGTCCAATCTTCCCAAAGTCCATTGCTGAGTGTGGGGAATTTATCATTGCACGAAATCATCGAATTTTAAGGGAAATCACCACAAAAGGGTTATGTTTCAGATTTGTCTTCAGAAAACCAGAATCTCATATTATGGCAAAATGGCTTGTTCCTCATGTTTAACTCACAAAATTCCTTCATGCTCTTGTTGGAACTCATGTTCGCCGACTGAATTATATTTGTAATGGTGTTAAGGACATCTCCAGACTTAATTTTCAGACTTGTCCTCAGATTTTCAGACTTGTGTGTTCATTTTAAAATTTCATTTGCAAACTTAAGGCCTTGATCCTCTAAGTCATAAGGCTTCAAATCAGTAACAAAATCAAGGACAAGGTAGGGCATTTTATATAGAGACTGCAGGTTGTCCCTATCCAGATTGATTTTCCACTAGCTGGGAAAGGTATGCAAAACAAGGACATTTTATAGGGACTTCATTTTATCCTTGTCCCTATTAGTTTTCCACCAAGAGGATGAACAAGAATCAAAGTAAGGATTGAACAAGGAATGTGAAATCAACAAATCCTTATGACAAGCGAATTTCCACCATGTAACACAAGAAAATAATTGGAATATTGTTGATTGCTTATCATAAGGATTATCTTAAGTAATTCAATTTGCATTTCATTGTTTGTAACTTTTGATAAGGTGTTCTTTCTTTTTTTTGCAGAGGTGATAATGCACTTCAAAGCTGGGAAAAAGGAAGAAAATTCAAGGATCGAGCTGAAGGAATTATCTCAAGATCAAGCCTCCATTAAGCACAGACATGGGACAAGTCCGGATTTAAAGGAGTCCATGGATAAGTTCCAGGATTCAATTCAAAGATATTCATGTGTCCCTATGCAAGTCAATTTTCCACTTGATTCAATGCTTGAAGAATAAGGACTATCTTATAGGGAGATCAACTTGTCCCTGTTCACATCAATTTTCCACAAGGATAAACATGATTCAATTCAAGGACAAGTTGTTAGGGACTCCAATTTGTCCCTATGAACGATCAAGGTTAGAGGAAGACTTCACCACACAGGGATGATCAAATTGTGCAAGGAAGAAGAGTCTACAAATGAGAAAGATAATCATCATCAAGGGTTCAGGGATATAAAGACTTACAAGTCCATGATTAATGGGGGAAAAAGAGCAATTTCAAGGACTAGTTCAATCAAAATTTCTTAAAGAAAGGAGGATGAAGAATTGAAAGAAGGATCAAAGGTGAGCAAGTTGAGGTGGCGTCCAGTCATCATTTAACCAATCAGAGAGCTCCAAGTTGACATCTCCAAGATCATCCAATCAGAATCAATCACAAATGGACATGTGGAACATATGATTTTCTCATTGGATAATCCTCAAGGGGATTGGAATGTAATTTTCTCATTGGCCCATATGTTGGTGCCTTGTTTTTATTGGCTATTTTTGGTTGCCCTAATTAGGGTTTGTAATCTATGTTACCAAATTCTTCCCTGGCAACCCCAAAGTTTGGTCTGGTTCTTGCAAAAGTCTGGTCCTTATCATATTCTTGCAAAAGTTTGCCCAAATTCTGTCAGACAAACCCAACACGAATTTTGTTGTTTTTATGGTGAATTTGCAAATCTGCCGCAAACCCAGGGCGAATTTGGCCAAAAAATGGATTTTTTTTACTTTTTAAAGTTTGTTTTGGTCTATTTTAGTCAATCCAACCCTCCAAACCCTAAGATAGACCACTAAAAAGCTAAGATACCAGATTACTCTGCCCAACCCTGGATCCTGGTTTCTGGTACGATTTAGATCCAGATTCCTCCTGGATTCCTCTTGGATTCCGATAGGGTTTCGGAATGGAATCCAGATTCCCTGTGGATTCACAGGGAATCTGGATTCCATTCCGGAACCCTGTCAGAATCAGGGAGGAATCCAGCAGGATCCGCAGGAATCCAGAAGGATCCACGGGAATCCAAGATTCTGGGTGTCAAAAAACAAGCTCACTTTGTGTTTTTTTTAAAGTTTTTTTAAAGAAACTTTCAGCATGTAATGACATTTTGAGACTTTTGCAAAGTATGAAAATGATATAATGATTATATACTGACAATTATGGATTTATCATTTTATGAGAATCACGTTTCTAACTTCTTATATCATTATATGTTTGAACTTTGAAGTTTTGAACTAATGATGAATGAGCATTGACATGTTACATGTATGGAATCAATGAATATACATACATATAAATTTATATATATTTTTCGAAAATGTCTATATATATACCCGCGGAATTAGGATCCGGCCCAAATTTTTTTTTTGCCGAATCCTTGAATCCGAATCCGGATCTGAACCAAAATCAAGATCGGTGAAAGAACCCTTCACAGGTTCTGCTGCTGTACTGGATGTTTTTTGTTTGTTTGTTTTATAAATTTATGTTTTTTTGAAATTCTTTCAATAAGGGTTTTGAATCAAACAAATGACTGAAATAAAAATGCTGAAATAAAATCAGACTACTTCTGCAATTTTATTTAATTTCACCATGCAACGCTAAGTACAAAGATAACTAATTTTGGCGAATAAACATAAGCAAAAGGAGTTCTACAAAGCATAAAGAATCTGATTTATTTCAGAAGACGCTGGTGCAATCTTATTGTGATAGTAAGGGCTGAGATTTTTGACCCTCATTCTTCATGCCATCCCTTTCCTTCCAAACTTCTAACCAACAAGAATAACTAGTAAAACTTGACGCGACATTTTTCACGCGTTGTAGTAGCACTATTCACGGTACTGTAGCAAATTCACGACTGTTTATGCGCTGTAGTAGCACTATTCACGGCACTGTAGCAATTTTACTATTCACGGTACTGTAGCAATTTTACTATTCACGGGTACTGTAGCAAATCACTATTCATGGGTATTGTAGCAAATCACTATTCACGCGCACTGTAGCAAATCACTATATTGAAGTACACTAAGAATCTCTGGATGAGACACTCCAAAATACCAGATTCACCATATATTTCACTGGCTCAAATGGTGAACACAGAAGAAGACTACGTTTCTCCAATGGTGAATACGAAAAACCCTTGTCCAGAGCTCAGAGCAAGAAGCAATAATCAATAACAATGGATAGATCATTCTTCATTTTCCTAGCAAATATAGGCCTCCAAAACCCTAATTGAAATTCCTCTTCAAGGCTGCGATTTTATTTAATGAAATAACATTAAATAATATCATTAGTATTTAATTGAATTAGACTTGGGGAAAACTTTTAATAAATCACCTCCAAAATAAAATACTCAATTGGTCCCATTCGATGTGTTATTAACCCATCACTTAAGTGGTTTAAATATAAAGTCAATTTAACTTTATATTTAATCATTAATCATTAAACATGCTGGAAATCACTGAAATAATCATAACTCTCTCAATATTGAGAATCTGGCCAAACCGTTTTAAATTGGAGTCCAACAAATTATTTCCCTTGTGCCTGAAAAGACATGCTAAAAATAGCAACTGCAAAAAATAGCAAGAATCACTCAAAAGAAGCCTAAATCAAACTTTCTAAGCCCAAACCAACCACTGAACTTTGAGAAGGCCAAAAACATTGAACAACCCAAACCTCCTGTGTCCAATTTGACTCCCTATCCTTCTGTAATAGGCTACGAGGGTCCAACAATAGGCTAAACCACAGCTAGACTAAAGTATCTAGGTAGAAGGGGACATCACAGTCCGCCCCTGCTGAAATTGCTTGCCCTCAAGCAATCTCAACTCTGGATGTTGTATAATCTCCTCACTCTCCCAAGTAGCATCCTCAATCGACATGTCCTTCCATTTGACCAAATACTCTCTGATAGTGCGCTTCCTCAAATTCCTTTCCTTTAACTCAATGATAGCCTGAGGTACTAACACCAACTTTCCCTCATCATCTAAGGGAGGAGGCATTGTGGAAGGAACAATTTGATGTCCTAACGCCTTTTTCAGACGTGATACATGAAAAGCATTATGCACTCTGCTATCTGCCGACAAATCTAACTCATAAGCCACCTCTCGAACTCTCTTGATCACCCTGAAAGGCCGATAATAGCGTGGCTTAAGTTTCTTGGCACCACTCCTTTTTAGAGTAGACTGGCGGTAAGGCTGCCACATCAAATATACCATATCACCTATCTCAAAAGTCCTCTCAGTCCTCTTCTGATCAACATACTGCTTCTGCTAATTCTGCGCCTTAGTGATATTCTACTTAAGAGCCTTTACAATGTCCTGGCTCTCCTGCAATAAGTCTCCAGCACTAGGCACTCTGTTATCTGATAGCAACAAATCCATGAAACTGGGTGCCTCATATCCTTATAATGCCATGAATGGTGACATCTGGATAGACATGTGATAAGTGGAATTATAACAATACTCGCATAGATATATCCACTTAACCGAAGCCTTTTGCTGCCCTGCTATGTAATTCTTGAGGTATCCCTCTACCCATTTGTTCACTATCTCTGTTTGACCATCTGTTTGGGGGTGGTAGCTACTACTCGGAGTGAGCTTTGTACCGCACAATCTGAACAACTCCTGCCAGAAGTGACTCATAAACCTGTTGTCCCTGTCGCTGACAATGCTCCGAGGTAAACCATGCAACCTGAATACCTCTCTGAAGAATAAATCTGCCACTTGCGTGGCAGTGTATGTTGCAGTGATCGGGAAGAAGTGGGCAAACTTCGTAAGTTGATCAATAACAACATATATAGTTTCTGCCCTGGGCTCTCAACAGTTCTGTGATGAAGTCCATGGACAAACACTCCCATTTCCTGTCAGGAATCGGAAGTGGCTGAAGTAAACTGACTGGATAAGAGTGTTGTTAATTCTGGTAGCAAGTAGGACACTCTCTAACATACTATAACACCTCAGCCTTGAGCCCTTTCCAAGAAAAACACTCACAAATCTGCCGGTAGGTTTGTTTAAAAACTTGGATGTCTTGCCATAGGTGAGTCATGATAAACTCTCAACTCCATCCTCCTCACCTCTGACCTTGGCAACAAATAAATGCGCCCTTTGTAAATGATGAGCTCATTCACAAGGGTGAAATCACTATCTTGAACCGATCCATCAATGAATCCTGTTGCCCATGTATCCTTTGCATACTCTGCAATGATCAAATGCCTCTAGTCCTCTGATATATCTGTTATCAAGCTCAAGTGGGGTCTTCGTGACAAGGCATCTGCTACTACATTTTGTGTCCCCTTGAAATAGGTAATATCAAAGTCATATGCCTGTAATTTACTTACCCATTTCTGCTGCCTATCATTAAGATCTCACTGCCCCAGGAAATGTTTTAAGCTATTGTGGTCCGTTTTTATGTTGGATTTGCTACCCACTAAATACTGCCTCAATTTGGCCAAAGCATGCATTCTGGCCAACATTTCCTTATCATAAATGCTGAAGCTCCTCTCAGGTCCCCTGAGTTTCCTACTCTCATACACAATCGGTTGCTTGTCTTGCATAAGCACCGCTCCAACGCCCTCACCAGATGCATCACAATGAAGCTCAAATGACTTACTGAAATTGTAATGTCCACTTTTCTACAGTAGTGCATATTATGCCTGATAAGCCTATCTAGCCATCCAGATAGTCTAATGGCTGCTTTACAGAGGATGCCAGTAAGTCACATGGTTACACGGGCATTTATTTAATATCTGAGTTCAGTCTCTATAGTTGGGATAGAGACTCATTTTGAGGTTATAAAAGCACGTGGGCTTTCTTGAGAAAGGTACCATAAGAATTTGTAAAATTAAAGATTTTATATCTGGTTACTTGAATGTGACTGATTTCTTGAGGACGTAGTCCCTTAAGATTTTTATGGAAATTGGACGTAGCCCCAATATTCCATCTTAGGTGAAATTACTCCAGATTTCACATTGGACATCAAGTAAGTACAAAGACATCCAATTTTTAAGCTTCAGTATTCAGTTCGAAATTCAAAGAACCAAGGAAACGTATTACCTCCAAGTTTCAGTTTAGCATCAAGATACATTGCATTGGAAGGGAAGATATTACAGAGACTAAATCCGATATTCAGACCTCAAGTCCTTGCAAATAAAGAAGAATTATATCTCCTAAGTAGCATTTGAGTCTGCGCTATTGGAGTTCTTGGAATTACCTGTGGGTTGAAAGAAGGGACCATAGGTAGCAGCGGATAGGTCCATCAGTCTCCTCCATTGTGCAGCGTCAGGTACCAAACCAGTGACCCGAGAAGCGCGTGGGATAACAACTGTGGATACACAACATTCAGCATGGATACTTGGAGCTGCGGGAGAGTCTCCATCACCCTACACAGCAGACACACATTTCCAACACGTGAGTTGAGGGGCTGTCAATGTTTTGGACCGCGCGTGGGTAAGGACTAAGCGTGGCAGAGGGTAGAGGCCAGTACTGGACGTGGTCCAGACTTGCGAAGTGTATACGGGTCAGGGCCGCGGCAGCAGCTCTCCAGCCAGCACGGTGGGTGGCTAACCGGTCTTCCCTGGCAGATATTATCGTATGTTGATACTATACCTTTCTTGCAAATCATTCCTTATTTACAGTCTGAGAATTAACATTACACAACATCATAAAGTGTAGTTCATTGGATGATATTCAGTTTAGTCTTGTGGAAAATATTCGAATTTATTTATCTAGTCTGCCAGAGATCTCTATTGTATAATGCATGTTGTTTCGAATATATATATATATTGAAAACCTTCTCAGCATATTTGCGTATTTGCATAAACCAGACAGCATAGACATTTCATTAGATATCATACATTCAGTATCAAATACAGTGATTCAGACTTGTTTGGTTAAATAAACCTGACACGACTTCAGAGGATTTCGTAGGAAACTTGGAAATGAAATATAGTCAGGATCCTTATAGTGGTATCAGAGCTATTGATCTTGCCATCCTAGTGGGATCATCATTTTCAGTTTTCAGTTGATTACAGTAGTAGCCATGCTAGTTAGACATGCATAGCAGGCACAGGATACCCGAGTTTAGACATAACAGGGTTGAGCAAGAATAGACAGATTCCTCCCTGCAGGTTGACATAGAAACCAGTCATACAGAAGATGAGGAGTTTGTTTTGGAACAAACTATTACAGGTGGGAATATGGCTGATGAGGCAGATAGAGAGGCCAGGGAGACAATGAGGCAGATACGTGTTGGGCAGGACTATATGTAATGACCCTAACTGGCCATCTCTCGGATTTTCTCAAATAAATCATATGCAGATTTATAGAAATAGATACATTCAAATAAATATTCGATCCAACAATAATAACCAGCGAATATACTCTAGTAACCAGCAAATATATTCCAATAACTTCTCAGAGAAATGGTATCGTATTATACAACAGCAATACAATAACCATGAATTACAAACATCCC
>MU224790.1:10261587-10281835 GCA_018584345.1 Thuja plicata
TGTTATCATTTTGAAATGCACTCTCAGATTGTTCATCCAATTCATCATTATGCATACGTGATGCGCTGCTATAGAAATCACATGATTCCTCATATTCTGTAACCTGTATATTTGCTACCTCTTCTTTGGCCTCTCCTTCCTGCATTGATTCAAGACTTGTTTTGCCACCCTTGGCTTCAACGTCAACCTCATAAAGCTTTTCTTCAATAACTGACTTAGTGTGTTGTTCACTTTTAGGGTGATTAATGAGAGATGGAAACTCTTTATATAAATTTCTGCACCTATCTTGTGCAAGTAGATCTCGAGCCAAATCCTGATATTGGTTCCTTGCCATTAGAGTCTTGTGTTGTAGCTTTGGATGAAAATCCATGAAACTAGAGAAGGTTAAATCTCTTTGAACCCGTGGAGGAAGTGTGTTATACTCATCATACATGCCGAGTATTTCTGTCCTTTCATCAGGTTGTGAAACTTGGGCTAACTGTTGTTGTACCTTAGCAAGATCCTTCCAGATCTTTTCCAAACCATGCATCTTGTTCTTCAGTAGTTGACATGTAGGAAGACTTAATATCCTTACCCGTTCAGACCCCAAAACTTTTATTGCGGGATGCTATCCCTATTCTGCCCCAATTTAATAAACCTCTTTCATCTGACTATATCCAAAAATCTGACTGCTAAATTTGTTTAACTACTGAAAGTGGACGCTTGACTGGAAATGATGTTACGTGGAGGTCTCAGCCCGGAAGATTCAATGCTACAGTAACCTTTATATTGTCTTCAATGCTCAGAATCACTTGAACTGTACCTACAGGATATGAAACTCCCCTTGTGCAGAAGTGCCATTAATTTACATGCCTTTATGGCTCCAACTATACAACCACAAATTTATTTGGACTCCAATATTAATTTGTAGAAGTGATGGATGGAAGATATCCCTCTCAGATTGTATCCAGCAGAGTCACCAACTCACGCCATAGGGGAAGAGGCTCACAACTCCTCAAACTGTTCAATAGATATTAAGTCAAATAGTTGGCATGCTGCTCGTGATATGATGTTCATTTGCTATTTGGTTTAACTTTTCAAACCTTATGGAATAAAGCAAGAAAAAAAACAATTGAGTCTTCAAACAACTTGAGCGTATACTGCCATACAAGAACCACCATTCAAGCACTGCTGTCATATGATGATCCTAACTGGCGGCTAACAGATTTTTCTGCAAGAAACTTGCTGGCTGGAGTGGTTCTTTAATTAAAATTTAATACAATCTGATTGTGTCCACTTCTGGTATGGGATGCCTGGTGATGAACCGTTTCACTGCCAGTGGGTGCCGTGGGTGGGATGGAGAAGATACTTTTAGAATTTTGCACGTCGCTCTCTAACAACCTTGATCACTCTGCAAACTAGGCACTGTAGTTGTGTGAGTATACCAAGTGGTAGCCGAATGGTGAGTTACGACCACTACCTTCCAGCGACTACTTATTATCACCCGATGTGACCATAGTTGACAGCGTATGGATACCCACCCGTGTGCTACTTTCTAAACTGGTGCTCGCGCTGCTTCAAGGTGACAAGGTGCCCGCGTTTGTCAATGGCGTGGAGGTTCTCACACCCTGCGATGTCTCTTTAGCCATCACCCGTGTCCACTCTAAACCATGTGTACAAGCTAACGTCCCATGTCAAGTGAGCTACAGCTCTGCTAGTCCAATCTCAGACTACCCGAAAGTGTGAAGGATACTTATCCCACTCTGCGGGTTTGCCGAAATATTGAAAGCTCCGCCCAAGGAGGCCACACAAAGTTCCAAAATTCTTGTGTTTAGTTACGGATCCCTTGGACTGCGTTGAACCTTACTATATAACAGTCCCTGCTTGCACTGACGTTTTTGATATTGCCAGACAACCGTAATATTTATCCCCGAAATATTAAACTTCACCACTTGTCCATAATCTCTGCTATAGTTTGTAATATTTGTCACCCAAATATTAAAGTCCACCGCTTGTCTATAGTCTCCGCTATAGTTTGTAGTACTTGTTACCCGAAATATTAAACTCCACCGCTTGCAAGACCACAATATTATTTCATATACAATGTTCGGTCTTATTTGAAAGTTCAATATTATAGTAGGGTCACACGATAATACCAGTCACCAGTTGCTGCATAAACAAAATGTTAAGCCTTCCAATCACGGTTTATGTATGTATTGTCTCGATTTATAAACTAATCCTCCCGTGTTTCAGAGGGATGAAGCCCGACCCAGACACAACTGTCTTCACTCTAAAATGTAGCCGTGAATAATCGATCTCAGACCATCTATTTGCTTTGTGGCAATATCCAGATTTCAATATGTGTATGCAAGACCGGATCTTCTGTATGTGGGAGTAAGTTCTGTCGACTGTTATTACTCCCAAATATCATTTACGTGACTTAGCATATAGGAGTCATCGTTCCCCAAACAACACAAGGTGTACATACAAAGATTTACACCGAGCCTGCCCAATAGAAGATAGCTATTTCACAAATAAAATCCTATGCAAATTTCAGTCTGCCTGTACCTAGCTGAGGGCATCCATCAATAGGTTCCTTCCATGCCATTTCAATGCATTTTAAGCTCGACAAATGAAATCTGAAGCAGTTTCCAAAATGAAGAGTCTGATAACTCTGATTTTTGTACTCATAAAAACCCTTTTGCCAATTTGTTTCTGACGAAAACCTCACAGGCTGGCAAGATCTATGGCTCAGATAACACTGTAATGACCCTAACCGGCCATCTCTTGGATTTTCTCAAATAAATCATATGCAGATTTATAGAAATAGATACATGCAAATAAATATTCGATCCAACAATAATAACCAGCGAATATACTCTAGTAACCAACAAATGTATTCCAATAACTTCTCAGAGAAATGGTATCGTATTATGCAACAACAATACAATAACCATGAATTACAAACATCCCAATCTGAAATATATAAATGCAGTAAGATTGAATGATAAAGAACCTGTGAATACAATGGCGAACTTTGCTGTGAATCCGCACCGTAGACGAACTGGGGCTACGTCCAATCCACCTCTGAGCCAAAAGGGTTTCCATCCTGAAGGCTGAATTCGAAAGCTGAAAGCTTCCTGATATCTCCAAGAGATAAAAATAATATCCAAAACTAAGCATAAGCATATGAGCCTTCAATCCTTCTTTTAAAGCAATGGCTGTGACTCTTTAGTTTCCCCTCTCTGTCTTTTCACATTCTCACTTAAAGTCGCTTTTTAAATAAATATAACCGTTGGTTATAAAGTGACATAATAAAATAAAGTGAGGAATCTTCTGGCATTAAAACGGAGGACCAAACGAACTCGGATGGAGACGTGTGATAGCTTGCTGGAAAGCTCTCAGCGAGACGCTCCGAGTCCACTACTGAAATGCCAGGAACACTGAGTTCTTCCTACTTACTATAAATAGTAAGCACCCTGGAAACCCTGTGGAGACTGATCCGATTGGTCTGAAACTGAAAACACCTCAGCCAAACACCCCTTTGATCCTCTGCCAAACCTCGGTTAGCCCACCAGACCATGATGAAAAGGCTAACTATAAGGCACGAGATAATGTGCCCAAAAGGGGACATTACACCATATGGCTGATGTGTTACAACAACTTACAAGGGTTATCCAGCAGTTGTCAGTTACAGCTAGGAGGCCCCCTAGCCAGCACAGTGATGGTAGCAGTAGAGCAGGATCTCCTAGAGCTATTAGAGCTCCCACACGTACTACAAACAGACCCCTCATGCCTACATTCGCAATGTTGCAGAGGAGGAGGTGGCACAACCAGGTACAACAGACATTCTTCTAGAGAATGTTATGACTATGCACGATGAGTGGGACATGTTACCCGTCCATGTCAAAGCTGATTTGACCTTTGTTCAGTATATGACACAAAAGAGAGAGTTTGGCAAGGCCTAGTCGGATAGGAGACCCAGGGGTCCGAACCGGGATTTGAAACATGCCATGAGCAAGTTGACTTCCTACGTTCGATGGCAGCGTTAGGACTTCCTCTAGAGCTTGGATCCACAAGCTCGATACATTTTTGACCCTCAAACCTATGTCAGAGACTAGGGCAATTAAATTTGCCACTATGCATCTAGAGGGGACCGCGTATGATTGGTGGCATCATGGCCTTGTCACCCAGAATCATGGACTGATTGCTTCCTATGAGATCTTCAGCACACGATTGATCGCTCGTTTTGACAGGAAAGACATATAGGTATATTACAGGGAGCTAGCCCAACTTAAACAGGGTGGATCTTTGGAACACTACATTGATGAGTTTCAGAGGATCTCCATCTTGGTTCCAGATATGACAGAAAAAAGGAAGGTAATGCTATTCATTGAGGGCTTGTATGACAAATATAGAGGGCTGGTTAGAGTTCTCAAACCAGACACCTTGGATGACGCTATTAAGTTAGCTCACGATTTAGATTCACCATCCTCGATTTTACAGCTACCTAAGAAACCCTTCAAGGGGTCTTCTTCATTTCAGAAACAGAAAAATTAGAATAAGAATGCACCTCCTAGGATGGATTTTGAGACTAGAAATGAATTAAGGAGGAGGAAGTTGTGTTTTACTTGCAGGGAGCCTTGGACTCCCGATCACAGGTGCCTTGGAAAGGGCAAACTTCATTACATTGAGGTAGCTTCTGAGGATGAGTATGAGCAGTGTGAGGGTAGTGATGAGGAGGACAGCGATGAGGAGGCTCAGGTTGAGCCAACATCAGAGGGGAAGAAAAAGAAAGCCCCCCACGAGCAATCCCCGGTTACTTTAGCATCCCTCTCAGGGATTCCTACATGTCACCCCCTTCATTTGAAAGGAGTAGTTAGAGGACAGAGGATTGTTTGCCTCTTAGATACAGGTGCTACGCACAATTTTATCAGCATAGGTATGGTTTCCAGGAGACGGCTACAGGTGGATGACATTCTAGAGTTTGAGGTCAAGGTGGCAGGAGGGGACCTTTTGAGTTGCACAGGGAAGATCTCTGGTCTTCCGATACACTTTGGAGATTACCTGCTAGAGGCAGTTTTTTATGTTATTGACTTGGATAGTCTGGATGCGATATTGGGTATGCAGTGGCTGCAGACCCTAGGCAGGTACACCATCGATCACACGCTGAAACAGTTAGAGTTTATATAGGGTGATCAACAGGTGGTTCTTAAGGCCATGCCAGATGGCGGGCCTAGATTAGTCTCTACTCATAGGACGGAGGCCATCATGAGACACAGTGACATGGAATGGGCAACTCAATGCTTTATATCTCCCAAGCACACACCGGATTCAGGGCAGCAGGTTCATGCTGACATTCAGATTGTGCTTGATAAGCACAAGTGGGTCTTTGAGGATATCCCACCAGGCATACCTCCAGATAGAGGGTTTGAGCATATCATTGAGATGGAGGAGGGCGCTAAGCCCGTAATTACTACTCCTTATCGTCATCCTAGGCACTACAAGGAAGAGATAGAGAAGATAAAGGAACTCTTGGACATGGGACACATCAGACCCAGCTCCAGTCGCTTTGCTTCTACAGTGGTATTGGTGAAGAAGAAAGATGGTACTCTCCGCATGTGTATTGATTACCGTGCTCTGAATAAGAGAACCATAAAAAACAGGTATCCTATTCCCCGAATCGATGAGTTGCTAGATGAGTTACACGGGGCAGTCTACTTCTCGAAGATAGATCTTCTATCAGGTTACCACCAAATTTGTGTCCGTGAGGAGGATATGCATAAGACAGCATTCCGCTGCCACTACGAGTTCCTAGTAATGCCATTTGGGCTCACTACCGCTCCGACTACATTCCAGTCTTGCATGAATCATATCTTCAAAAAACAGCTGCGCAAGAGTGTATTAGTATTCTTTGATGACATATTGGTCTTCAGCAAGACATGTAAGGAGCATTTGAGACACTTGGATGAGATTCTGAGCATCATGGAGGATCAGTCTCTGTTTGCTAAAGAATCGAAGTGTGAGTTTGGGTTGACCGAGATCCTCTACCTGGGACATGTGATAGGGGTAGATGGAGTCAAGGTCCATCAGGAGAAAATACAGGCAATCCTGGAGTGGCCGCCACCGTGGAATGTTTCAGAGTTGAGGGGATTCCTTGGTTTATGCTCTTACTACAAGAGGTTCGTAAAGGGGTTCTCTCAGGCAGCTGCACCCCTCACCGATCTCACTTGGAAAGGGGCCTTCAGGTGGACAGATGATATTGAGATAGTCTTCGACAGATTCAAGACTATCATGAGTACATGCCCGGTTCTAGCACTACCGGATTTCTCTCGTCCTTTTATTCTTGAGTGTGATGCTTCAGGTACTGGGCTAGGTGCAGTACTGATGCAGGACAGGAACTCCAGAGCTTATGAGAGCAAGAAACTCAGGGACAATGAGAGGTTGTACTCTACGTATGACAGAGATGATGGCCATCATGCACGCATTAGCGGAATTCAGGCAATATCTGGTGGGTGGCAAGTTTACTGTCAAAATGGATCATAACAACTTGCGATACTTCCTGGAACAAAAAGAGCTCAACGGGAGACAGAAGAAATGGGTTAGTAAGATACAGGCATATGACTTTGATATCGAGTATGTCAAGGGCAAGAATAACATTGTAGCTGATGCACTCTCCAGGAGACCTTCAGAGGCATCTTGTGTTCTATCCGAGATTTTTGCTGGTTGAGTATTCTAAGGATACTCGAGCATGTCAGATTTTGGACGGGCAACTTCCAGATGACAGGCACAAGGTTATTGATGATATCGTTCTCTACAAGGACAAGATCTACCTAGTGCCAGGTTCGAAGCTGAAGGCTATGATTTTGAGAACTGTGCATGACACTCCTACAGCAGGGCATCCAGGGTTCTTTAAGACTTACAGGTATATACGGGAGAGGTTCTCATGGAAGGGCCTCAAGGACGATGTCCTCCAGCATGTTAGGGAGTGCCAGACTTGTCAGCAGAACAAGTGAGAGCACACTCATCTAGCGGGTTTGTTGCAGCCCCTTCCTATTCCGGCTCATAAATGGGAGGGTATTTCTATGGACTTCATCACTGGATTGCCGAGAGTGCACGGTAAGGACTATTTTTGTGGTGGTCAACAAACTCACCAAGTTTGCTCATTTCTTTGCCATTGCAGCAGACTAGACAGCTTCACAGGTAGCAGAATTATTCTTTCGTGAGGTTTTCAGACTGCATGGTCTCCCTAAGACCATTGTGAGTGACAGGGACAACAAGTTCCTTAGTGCCTTCTGGCAGGAACTTTTTAGGTTGGCAGGCACGGAGCTGACTCCCAGTACCAGTTACCACCCACAAACAGACAGGCAGACAGAGATTGTGAATAAATGGGTGGAAGGCTACCTCAGAAACTATGTATCGGGGCAGCAGAGAGCATGGATCCATTGGCTATACTTGGGGGAGTTTTGTTATAACTCCACTTATCATATGACCATAGGCATGTCACCATTCAGGGCACTCTATGGCAGCGAGCCACTATCTTTCATAGATTTGGCTTTACAGAATAGCAGGGCTCCGATAGCTAGCGACTGGTTACAGGATCACTAGGACATTCTCCGTTCTCTCAAGGAGAATATTCAGAGAGCACAGAATCAACAGAAGATGTACGCTGATCGCCACAGGGTAGAGCGGAATTTTGAGACAGGGGACATGGTTTACCTCCCTCTACAACCTTAACGACAGAGCTCGCTGAAGAAGAGTGGATCAGAGAAGCTCAGGCCTAGATTTTATGGCCCTTATCGCATCTCGAGGAGAGTTGGCGAGGTGGCCTATGAGTTGGAACTTCCGGTAGATAGCAGGATTCACAACATCTTCCACGTTTCTTGCCTCAAGAAGGCAATCAGACAGCAGGTAGTAGCTTCGGGTAGTTTACCTCCATTGGATGAGGAGGGTAAACTGGTGTTGGTTCCAGCAAAGGTTATTGAGGTTAGGGAAAGAAACCTGTGGAACAGGGTTGTTCGGGAGTATTTGATCCGGTGGAAAGACTTGCCGTATGAGGATGCCACTTGGGAGGGTGATTCTATCCTGCAGCACCCAGCTTTGAGATTGCTTGAGGGCAAGCAATCTTGGGAAGGGAGGACTGTAATGTCCCCTTTTCTATAGTAGTGCATATTATGCCTGATTAGCCTATCTAGCCATCCAGATAGTCTAATGGCTGCTTTACAGAGGATGCTAGTAAGTCACATGGTTACACGGGCATTTATTTAATATCTGAGTTCAGTCTCTATAGTTGGGATACTTAATTTCATAAAGTAATATTATAAAGTCACTTTAATGTTATAACTTTAAGTTACTTTATTTTTATAAAGTGACTTAAGTGACTAAAAGATGAAAGTGCTTTTATCCCACATTGCCTAGTTTGGTGCAAAGGCTCTCATTTTGAGGTTATAAAAGCACGTGGGCTTTCTTGGGAAAGTTACCATGAGAATTTATAAAATTAAAGATTTTATATCCGGTTGCTTGAATGTGACTGATTTCTTGAGGATGTAGCCCCTTAAGATTTTTATGGAAATTGGACGTAGCCCCAATATTCTATCTTAGGTGAAATTACTCCAGATTTCACATTGGACATCAAGTACAAAGACATCCAAGTTTTAAGCTTCAGTATTTAGTTCGAAATTCAAAGAACCAAGGAAACGTATTACCTCCAGGTTTTAGTTTAGCATCAAGATACATTTCATTGGAAGGGAAGATATTACAGAGACTAAATCCGATATTTAGACCTCAAGTCCTTGCGAATAAAGAAGAATTCATATCTCCTAAGTAGCGTTTGAGTCTGCACTATTGGAGTTCTCGAAATTACCTGCGGGTTGAAAGAAGGGACCATAGGTAGCGGCGGACAGGTCCATCAGTCCCCTCCATCATGCAGCGTGAGGTACCAAACCAGTGAACCGAGAAGCGCGTGGGATAACAACTGCGGATACACAACATTCAGCATGGATACGTGGAGCTGCGGGAGAGTCTCCATCACCCTACACGGTAGACACATTTCCAACGTGTGAGTTGAGGGGCTGTCAGTGTTTTGCACCGCCCGGGGGTAAGGACTAAGCGCGGCAATGGGTAAAGGCCAGTACTGGTGGATGTGGTCCAGACTTGCGAAGTGTATACGGGTCAGGGCCGCGACATCAGCTCTCCAGCCAGCACGGGGGGTGGCTAATCGGTCTTCCCTGGGACATATTATCGTATGTTGATACTATACCTTTCTTGCAAATCATTCCTTATCTGCAGTTTGAGAATTAACATTACACAACATCATAAAGTGTAGTTCATTGGATGATATTCAGTTTAGTCTTGTGGAAAATATTCAAATTTATCTATCTAGTCTGCCAGAGATCTCTATTGTATAATGCATGTTGTTTCGAATATATATATATATATAGAAAACCTTCTCAGCATATTTGCGTAAACCAGATAGCATAGACATTTCATTAGATATCATACATTCAGTATCAAATACAGTGATTCAAACTTGTTTGGTTAAATAAACCTTTGACACGACTTCAGAGGATTTCGTAGGAAACTTGGAAAGGAAATATAGTCAGGATCCTTATAGAAATCTGGTAGTGTTAGCACTGGACAAGACGTCATCAACTCCTTGAATTTATCAAAACACTCCTGTGCCTCAGGAGTCCACAAGAAAGCCCCCTTTCTCATCAAATCCGTCAAGGGTGCTGTATGCCTAGAATATCCACTAACAAACCACCTGTAGAATCCACACAACGCCAAAAATCCTCTCAATTGTGTCAGGTTTACTGGAGAAGGTCATTCAACAATAGCACGAATCTTTTCAGGATCCATGCGTACTCCTTGAGCATTGATAATGTGACCTAGATATAATAACTTTGATAATCCCAAATCACATTTGGACTCCTTGGCATACAAGGACTCCCTGCTCAGAATGCTCAACATAGTGTCTAAATGCTGCACATGCTCGTCCCATGTGCTACTATACACCAGGATGTCATCAAAGAAGACTAACACAAATTTCCTCAACGGAGGCTGAAAGACCCTGTTGAAAAGTAGCCGGAGCATTTGTTAGCCCAAATGGCATAACTACAAACTCAAAATGGCCATAATGACATCTGAATGCTGTCTTCTTTATATCCTGCTCTCTAACTCGGATATGATGATAGCCTGATCTCAAATCAATTTTGGAGAAGAAACATGCTCCATGTAGCTCATCTAATAACTCATCAATCCGTGGGATGGGGTACCTGTTTTTGATAGTCTTCCTGTTTAGGACCTTGTAATCTATGCACATCCTAAGAGTACCATCCTTCTTCACCAAAACCACAGAAGAAGCAAAAGGAGACTTACTTGGTCTAATGTGCCCCATAGCAAGTAGTTCCTTGATGGTTTTCTCAATCTCATCCTTCAATCTCTTTGGATGCCTGTAGGGTGTGATCATGATAGGTTTAGCACCCTCCTCTATGTCAATAATATGTTCAATAGCTTTATCTGGAGGTATGTCACTGAAAACCTTGTAGTGCTTGATTCTTAGTTCCTGTATGTCCAGATGGTATTTGGATGCTTGCTGTCCCTGTGATGGCATCAATGTGCAACGGGCTGCTCACTCAACCTGGTTATGATGCAACAAGCTCTCCATGCGCTTGCAAGACATCATTCTAAATTGAATGTCTTAGATGACCATAAGAATGTGAGTTTTTCCATCAACCTGAAATTTCATCACCATTTCTCTCAAATTGAGAGTGAACTCTTCAATATCATGTAGCCAAGTCATGCCAAGAACTAAATCCTTGTCACCCATGTTAACTACATAGAACTCAGCCTTGAATTCAAAGTTATTAATTTTCAATGGCAAACTTGTAATCTTTCTATCACATTTGAGAACATAGCCATCCACTGCCCTCACTCTCAAGCCCTCAAACTGCTCAGTTTGGGTCCCACGTCTCTCAACCAACCTGGAATCAATGAAATTGTGCGTGGCACCTGTATCTAGCAATGTGATAACTTGCTGTCCAGCCAACACTCCTCTCTTCCGAAATGATCCCTCCTGCTGCACACTAGTAAGATGGGCCTCCTTAAGCCTACCTTCAACCTTCTCTTCATCGGTAGACATTTGCTTGAGCTTTTCATCATCTAAACTTTCCTTTTCTTCACTGGATTCCTCATTTCCAGTTTGCTGGTCCAAATTTTCAGAATCGGAATCCTCATAGTAAGCCCACATAACCCTGTTTGCTTTCCCCTTTGGTTTCAAAGGACAATCGTGGTTCATGTCATAGGGTCCTTTGCAATAAAAACATAGTTTTTTCTTCCTTAAATCATTCAATGTCTCTCTATCCAAGGGGGCGAATGATTTATCTTTATTTGTAGCCTTTGTTTCATTCCTCTCGGGTTTCTTGAAGAATGGTTTGTTGTCTTTGCTAGATGATGCACCCTTTGACTGAAATTTATTTACTTGGGCTGCTTGTTCCATACTTCTAGCCTTCTTAATTGCCTCTTGCAAATTAAATGGATCAAAGGCTTTTACCCACCCCTTCAGAGGTTTGGATAATCCCTCAATGAAGAAAACAACCAATCTCCTATTTGAGATATCTGGCACTATAACAGATAGCCTCTGAAAGTTACTAATGAAATACTCCAATCCGCCTGTCTGTCTCAGCTATGCCAACTCCCTGAAGTAGACTTCTGGATCCTTCTTATCAAACCTCTCTACCAACTTGTCCATGAAGTCCTGATATCACCAATCATGTGCAGCTCCCCTCTAAATGTAGTGTGACATATTTTATTGCCTCCACTTCTGTCATAGGTCTCAGTGCCAGGAAAGTATCAAGCTTGTGAATCCAAGCTTGTGCTATCATCCTACTACTACCATCAAAAGTAGTCAAGGAAAACTTGCCTTTAGCACGCTTTAATTTATTGTTCTGTCCACGAGGTTTCCTATCCTGTCTCGTTGCCTTGTAATGCTCTCTCCTTTGATTGACAAATCACTCAAAGGTGAGTCGCTCCCTAACTTGTGGAGCTAGCATCTCCCACTCATCATTTGCAGCCATGAGAACATCTGCGAACATCAAATCACCTGCTTCTTCTTCAGGCTTTGGTGCCGGCTCCTCCTTCACAAAAGTAGGACGTGTAGGCATATCAGCCATCCTAGAGTGTGTCCTAGGTCCTCGAGGAGAGCCAACCACACTCTTGTTATCCTTCTGATCCCTATTTTGCCTGTCTGGTGGATTCATCCGCTCCATCATTTTAGTCAGTGCCTGTAAGGCCTGGGCCACCTGCTACTGCCTTGTTGCCATAGTTCTAAAAAACTCTCTCGTTTCCTGATCATCATCCACCCTGTTAACCCTGGGTGGGCTATCCTCACGCCTGTCACCCATGGTGACCGGCTGTGGTTCTAAAACCTGTTCGTCTTCAAGTAAGGCTGTCCTGCGTGTATAATACCTGTGTGAACCAACCTCCTCTAGCTGCATGTAATAACTAAACCCTTAGGATGGCAGTAAGAACCCTTCACAGGCTCTACTGCTGTACTGGATGTTTTTTGTTTGTTTGTTTTGCAAATTTATGTTTTTTTGAAATTCTTTCAATAAGGGTTTTGAATCAAACAAATGACTGAAATAAAAATGCTGAAATAAAATCATATTGTTGCAATTTTATTTAATTTCACCATGCAACACTAAGTACAGAGATAACTGATTCTAACGAATAAACATAAGCAAAAACGAGTTCTACAAAGCATAAAAAACCCGATTTATTTCAAACTAAGTTGCCGGTTCGGATTCGGGTTCGAAATGCGGGTTCGAAATTCGTTCAATTTTTTTGGGGGTGGGTTCAAATTTGTTTTGGGTTCGTTCGTACAAAAACATATGTTATATATATATGTGTGTGTGTGTGTTGTATGCATATGTATATATATGCAGCAGCAAATAAGTTCATACACCACTATGCTAATAGTAAAGCAACATAGAAAAATACACCACCATATATATTAATGTTTTAGTCCAAATTCACCATAAAAAATGACAAAACTCGTGCCGGGTTCGTCTTACAGAATTTGGGGAGACTTTTGCAAGAATGTGATAAGGACCAAACTTTTGTAAGAACCAAACCATACTTTGGGCTTGCCAGGGAAGAATTTGGTAACTTAGATTTCAGAAGACGCTGCTGCAATCTTATTGTCATAGTAAGGGCTGAGATTTTTGACCCTCATTCTTCATGCCATCCCTTTCCTTCCAAACTTCTAACCAACAAGAATAACTAGTATAACTTGATGCGGGACTGTTCACACACTGTAGCAAATTCACTATTCACGGGTATTGTAGCAAATCACTATTCATTCACACTGTAGCAAAATCACTATTCACAGATACTGTAGCAAATCACTATTCACAGGTATTGTAGCAAATCACTATCCATGCGCACAGTAGCAAATCACTATATTGAAGCACAATAAGAATCTCTGGATGAGACTCCAAAATACCAGATTCACTAGATATTTCAATGGCTCAAATGGTGAACACATAAGAAGACTACGTTTCTCCAATGATGAATACTGAGAACCCTTGTCCAGAGCTCAGAGAAAGAAGCAATAATCAATAACAATAACAATGGATAGATCATTCTTCATTTTCCCAGCAAATATAGGCCTCCAAAACCCTAATCGAAATTCCTCTTCAAGACTGCGTTTTTATTTAATGAAATAACATTAAATAATATAATTAACATTTAATTGAATTAGACTTAGGGATAACTTTTAATAAATCACCTCCAAAATAAAATACTCAATTGGCCCCATTCGATGTGTTATAAACCCATCACTTAAGTGATTTAAAAATAAAGTCAATTTAACTTTATATTTAATCATTAATCATTAAACATGCTAGAAATCACTGAAATAATCATAACTCTCTCAATATTGAGAATTTGGCCAAACCGTTTGAAACTGGAGTCCAACAAATTATTTCCCATGTGCCTGAAAAGACATGCTAAAAATAGCAAGAATCACTCAAAAGAAGCCTAAAACGAACTTTCTAAGCCCAAACTAACCACTGAACTCCGAGAAGGCCAAAAACACTGAACAACCCAAACCTCCTGTGTCCAATTTGACCCCCTATCCATCTGTAATAGCCTACGAGGGTCCAATAATAGGCTAAACTACAACTAGACTAAAGTATCTAGCTAGAAGGGGACATCATAATCGGCTACTTAGCTAAAAAGGCTAAAATGGTACAACATATATCATTTGGACTAAAACATTAATATATGGTGGTGTATTTTGCTATGTTGCTTTACTATTAGCATACTGGCGTATGAACTTATTTGCTGCTGCATAATATATATATATATACAGACGAACCCAAAATGAATTCGAACCCACCCCCAAATTTTTTTGAACGAATTTCAAACTCGAATTTTGAACCCGAATCCGAACCCGAATCCAAACCGGCAACTTAGTTTGTAATGTATTAATCTAGGCCGTTGGTTTCAAATCAATCTTGGTCGTTCATTGTAATTGGGGCTCCTATATATACCCCACCCCTCTCATTTGTAAAGTAGGACTTGTTGAAGTTGTTGCTATGATATTGCCAAATTGTTCTTAATTCATTGTTGTGCCTTGCATGGTGAATTGTTGTGATCAAGTTTGGAGTATGGCATAGTTTCTTCATTTCCTCACTTAGATTAAGATTTCATTTCATGTTGTTTAGAAGTAGTTTAGTTGGATGTAAGAAATTGTGGATGCTTACTTGTTTGACTCGAATAAAATTAGGCCACTAGCCACTAACTTCAATTGGTATTCAATCTTTAGTTTGCATCCTTTGATGTGATTTAAGAGGAGATATTGATATGAAAATCATTCGAGTAAACCTTAGAAGCTTGCACTAGGTGGGTGGAAGTCGCTTATAAAACCGCATCTAGTAGAGTCCAAGTTCATCCATGCTTCCTTCTATTCATAGTTAGAAGTAGAAGTAGGAGTGTTAAGAGTTAGAAGTTTAAGTTTGAGTTGGAGTTCAAGAATTGGAAATCAAAAGTGTATATTTTCATCGCACATTGTGAAGTCAAATCATTCGAATTAAGTTGACAAGTCTTAGTGAACAACGTAAGTCCCGTTGATGATCCAACAAATCACATCATTTCAACTGAGTGAGTATCCCCAATTGAAGGAACCTTGAAGTCACCTTGTGATCTTACTTTGCAAGCTTAGCATAAGGATTGACCTTATTCAAGAGAGGATTGAGTATTTGATGTTTCATCTCGAAACATTGGGTGTTTGATTCTGCATATTGTAGTGGAATAAAACTCACATCAACAAGTCTGACAATTTGATTGTTGCACGAAATCATGTCAACATAGAGATTGTCAGTGCAAAACAAGATGAAGCTACATGGCTACAGATAGAACAAGAATTGAAAGAAATTGTTAAAATGGGAATGGACAAGGCTGCAATTGATGGCATTGTTTCTGATGCTAATGATACTCAATGATTTCCAAACCACAATTGATGCATGCTTAGATTCAAATCAATAAAGACATTAAAATAAAGCTGGCAAGAATAGACTCTGCATTATCATGGTGAAAGCCATCCTGATCCAACCAACTTATTAGCTAGGATTGATGATGTTCGAGCTAATAAGGCTTTGTGGATGCTCAAAACCCAAAACGTCCTCACTCCCAACTAGGAGGGAATCCCAACATTGGTACAAGCACGAAAGGTTATCAGGCTTGATTAGCAGCAACAACAAAATTAGGTAGATGGAGCCAACGTAGACCCACACCAACAACCACCTCAGCTGTAGCCTTTACTTTATTCATATTATAAAGTTTAATTTTTTATAAAGTTATAATGTATTTGAAAACTTCATTGAAATGGTTCTTTTTAAGAATCAGCTTTAAAAAACTTTGGGTACTTACATGTAAAGAAAATATAAATATGTAATTAATGAACTATTGATGGTTCCAATATTTTGATCTCCATTGCTTTGTAGTGCAAGAGTGCGACTTGATCAGATAGAAGATCAATAACATTTTCTTGTTATTTGGAACATAGGTCAAAATATCGGTATCGGCAACTTATCGCCGAGGGCAAAAAAATAAATATCGGAAAATATTGGAGATAAGTCGAAAACTTATCGGGAAAATATCGGGAACTTTAAAACTTGCTTAAATTTAATTAAAATTTTTTTTTTTTTGCAAAATTCAATAAGCAGATTCATCTAATGAGTCAGTAAATGAGTAAACAAACCAAACAAGCTGATCTAGATATATATAAATGCAAATAGGGTACAAAATCACATCCTCATGTGGAATGTTGATGGCTGATAACTATAGTCTGATAGTCTAAAGACTCTAAACTGTAAAGAAAACTTAAAATAGCAAATTGTCTTTGTAAAACATTCAGCAAATGTCAAGTACAATATCAAAATAGTCTAACTCTACATCTTCCTCTTCCCACGAGCTCTACTAAAAACTACTAGAGTGGGAGGGAGTCTAGCCCTAGAAGTCTGATCCTGATGTAGCTGTGGTTGTGCCACTGCCTCCTCCCTCTGCGCAACTCGTCGTGATGGGACGCCCACCCTGGATGTAGATGGTGCTGATGGTGGCACTAGCACTGGCAATGACTCCTCATCATCTAAATCCTCCTCACTGTCCTCAGAGTCAGTGTTACTGTCCTCATCCTCCTCAACGTCATCCAATCCCACTGCGAATCCACCCTCCTCCATAGCTTGCCTCTCCAAATCATAGATCTCATCCTCTGTGAACTGTTACCAATTTTACTTTAAGGTCAAATTGGTACAGTCATGCTGGCTGGGACTGTTTGTTTATTTAAAAGAAAAATCATGCTTACTGCCTATCATAGCCTTTTGATTTATTTTATGAATATAAGTTTGCATTTTATGACGAAAAGTAAGCCATAACATATTAGAAGAATGAAATACATCTTATACTACTTTTCTGAAAATGTAAATCTTGCTATTCATCAAAGGTGCTCATTACGTTTCACACAGGCCGTGAAACTAACCAAAGATAAAAGAATTGAAATCTGATCTACAAACATAAATGTAAATGCAGAAATGAAATGAGTCATGGTTGCCAGCCATTGCCTGGAATGACTGGCTGCGCTGAAGTTCTTCCGAGCTTTTGTTTCCRCTRCTTTGTTTTCCATTTTCCCGCTCCAAATCCTGCAAGATAAAATGAGTTAGATCAATATGATCTAAGCAATGGCCAACAATGTCATCATCGTGTCATTCTGCATACGCATTTACATCCAAGATATAAGAAAGAAACTAGTTTATTACTAATGAGTTTGTTTCCTGTGCAGCATCACGCCTATCACTGACATGTGGATGCAAATGCGGCTCCCACAAGGGTTTGAGCCCAACATGTCAGTGGTAGGAGTGATTCAGATCAAGTGGTAAGATAATACAGTATTAAAGGGGCGTGTGATCATTCACGGAACCTTTTATTGTATTCCAAGTGCAAGAGTAAATAGTAGAGGGAATTCAGAATCTGTTTAAGGGGCATTTTTTTTTAATTGAAACCTTACAGTTTAATGGAAATAGTAACATGAATCAGATTTCAGGAAAGTGATCACTGATAGTGCAAAAGGATAAGTGCAGATTTAAACAACAACAGTTCAATCTAAACAGAGCATGGAAGGAATGCTGTTGTACACAATTAATGATTTCAGCAGAGATTAAAATTTTCCAAGGAATGCAGGGAAGAGTCCAGAAGGAGATTTTAGCAGTATTCAACAAAATCCTCTTTCTGTCAAAAGACCGTGGCCTCAAGAAGATGAAAAGATATGCACTGGGACATTATCCAAGATGAAAGATTTACAGCAGTCCCAGATCTAAACTGGAGGTGAACATAGTTCATACAAGATGTTTTTTCTTTTATGTTGCCAGATAATTGCATAAAAAGAAAGAGCCAGTTTCAAACTCTCATGTGAGAGAAGGAAAATCTGTGTGAAACCCTGATAATAACACTGTAGAAAACAACTGAGTAACTAGAATGATGCCAAGTAAATGAAAATGAAATTCTTCTATGGCGGCCAGAATAGCAGTGTTATAACTTTCAGTTTCACGGCATGGTGTTAACAGTCCAAAAAACAAATTCTCAGTTTTTAGTAAGGTTATTGGCAGCCCCAGAAAATGTAACAGTAAGAATGATGCCAGATTTTTTTTCAAAAAGATCTTTAGACACGCCAACAGAGAACACAAATGACGCGTTTCTTCCTGTGGATGAGTATAAACGGCAAGCATAATAGCAAACACACGCCTGCAGATTCATGTTTCAGTTTCAAACTCTCAATACTTGCGGCAGTACTCAGTAAAAAAAGATACAGGAAAATAACAAACTTGCGTTCAAAAAACATGAATACCATCAGAGACACAGAAGATCTTCAGCATTTTAAAGTCTTTATCTAGCATGTAAATGCCAGTAATGGCAAACCCTCATTTCAAGCTACGATGTCACTAAAGATAGGAAGAATCTGCAGAGAAACGTGACATAATACAGGCTCTAAGTGAAGAAGATGTGCAAGAAAGAAAACAGAGATGGAGTTTTTTCAACACAGAATGCACAGGAAAGGTTTGTGAAAGAGCAGCAGCAGCAATAATTCACGGATCAACAGGGTTCCAGCAAAGGAGGGAAAACAGAGGAAGACGTTTTTTTTTTCCTTTTTAAAAAGCGAAGTGGAGTTTTAAGCAATGGCGGCCAGATATTTAAGAGAAAGAGTTTTAAAAGTGAAGACATTGCATAAGAGAAACACAGTTTTCTTACCCGAGTTTCAAGCATGTTTCTTGCAATTTTTTAGAAGCTGGAGGTCTCTTTGTTTGGCCGCGTAGAGCAGAAGTTTTTCTAGTGAAGAGAAAACCGTCAAGTCTAAAGTGCAGATTATCCCCAAGCAGTGGCGGCATCAACAACGTTTCTCCTTCTTTCAATGGCAAAGTAGGGTTTTTGAAACCCTATTCAAGTGGCGGCTTCCCAATCTCTCTCCAAAATATCGAATGCAAATGACAAGGAAAATGGCTTTTGTTTCATCTTTAGGGCTGAGCAACTTAATTCGGTTGTTTGTAATGTTTTTGAGATCCGGTGGAGTCATGTTTTGTTGCAAATGACTTAGAAGCCATTACCTACTATGCCACGACATGTTTTTACAAAGGATTTTGCCATGGTTAAGTTTTTTAACTTATTTAAACATATCCTATATGCTCATCCACGTTGAAGAATAGATAAAATCTATTTAACAAATATAAGTTTTTTATTTATATTTGTTAAATAAATTTTATTATTCTTTAATATGGGTAAGTATATGGGATAAGTTTAAATTTTTTAATTATGTATTTGTGGTATCTTTTTTTTGTGTTTTAAATTTAATAATTAGTGCCTTATAAACCATTATTAAATATTAAAACAAGATGTATTAAAGTGGCACATGTTGAATTTGCTAAGTCTTCATGACTTATAGAAAGGATTAATGGATTTGGAGGGTGTTTAGGGATTGGCTAAAGTCTTCAGACATTTTGAGTGGATATAGGGGTTTGTTGAGTCCTCCTAGGAAGGTTGGAGAAATCTTTGGGTCGAGTTTGACCTTTCCTCAGTTAATTGTAGGCAGTTATAGGCAGTTTGAGGCTTTTGAGGACAGTTTTGATGAGTCACATGGGTGATTAATGACTTGGTTGGACCTTTTCAGTCCTTTGGTGCTTTTTGGAGGGAGTTTCAGGTCCTATTTTCCAGGATTTATTGTTGCATCCGAAATTGGGAGTGGGTTGTACTTAGTGAGTTTTTTGGCTCATTTCTTCTTCAGTTCTGAGGAGTGATATTGGAGACTTAGTATTTTTGCAGAATCTTGGTCTTTTCTTCATTTCTGCTGTAACTCAGTTTGTTGAAAAGGGGAATACATTACAGGTTTCATATCTCAATTGCAGAGTACTTTCTTTTAATCCATCTTGTTATTACAGTTCGGTGTGGTATTTTGTGATTGATGAAGTAAAGTAAGTGTTGTTGAGCCTTCCTTTACAATTTTTTGTCTCATATATTTACATCTTTTCCTGTAAGTGATTACTTGTGCAGGTTGTTAAATATTCAGGGATATGGGTGTGAGAGATTCTTTCCTCCTTAACGCTTGTATGTTTTTATCCAGTTGGTGAAATATTTATGCATGGGAATCCATAATAGGTTGTGATACCAGTTCTCTGTTTTTGACTTAAGTGTCACCTGAAATTGTTGTTTCATTTTTTCATTCAGT
>MU224790.1:10283333-10307299 GCA_018584345.1 Thuja plicata
CAACATTCTCAATCCCCACCTCCATCACAACTTGCTCTAACATTCGAGCCAAAGTTTCAGCTGTCTTTACCTTGTTGGAGGCATCCAAGGATTTCAAAAAGACCACTTCATCCTTGCAAGAAATCAATAAATTGATGATGGTACGGTTTTTTCCATCCATCCACAGTACATCCTATCACAAAATTCAGCTAATGGGGACTTGCGGCAACATTGAAGGGGATTTTGTTGAAATACCAAAAATCGGAACATTGAATGTCAACTTGCCGATGCACCTCACTGTTCCACCCAGTACCCTCTAATGATGGTTGTGCACCAGGTATATTTATGTGCACAAAATAACTATCTATAGAGGATTTTTGTGGCAATGCTGGAAGTCTACTAGAACCAGCAGAAGTGGTGGCCGAGGGGATGGTAGACTTGCGGATACGTGGGCCACGAAGAAAGCCCACTATGCCCTCAAGTGCTTCTTCTTCTTCTTCTAAGCTGACTGGGATACCTGGTCAGGACCCACATTATTTCATTATGATCATTGTTTTAGAAAAATCCAAACTAATAATGGTGATTAAAAAATAATAAATGATTCTTAAAAACGAAACAGTGGGATACCTTGAGATTCAGAAATGGCTGCCCTCATAGCCAATTTTGCTTTTTCCCTTTGCAACTTTTTCTCTTCAGCAGCAACGAGTAAGGCATTCATCTCTCTCTTTATTTCTTCCGTGGTAGCCTCACAAACCCTTGTATCATACCTTGTGATCCCTCCAAGGTGGTATTTCAAATAAGATATGCCTCCACTAATTAGCTTTTCACATTTTATGCATATCACAGTATTATATTCAGGTCCTTCAAAGCAATATTTCCATGCCTTGTCTCTAGCCACTTTCGGACGCGTGCCTACATATCCAGATGGACATGCATCTACTGGGATACTGCCGACTGAACTAGTTGTGGAGATATCCCTATTTGCCATTTTAATGTAATATCAAGTTCAACTTACACATACAAATTGAAGGCACAAATTTAGAAATTTAGAAACAAACTAAATTGGTTTATAACTTTAAATAAGTTTAAACATTGCTAAAACTTGAAAGAAAAAAACAAAAAAGTGTTAGGTTATGAATTTTAAAGAAAATATGAAATTATTGAGAAAACAATGAAATTTCTTGCAAAAATTGTTAAAAAATGGTGTTAGATCTTGTTTATTACACTCTAAAATGAGTTAGAGTACATTGGAAATGGTATTCTAGAGTTTTTATAAACTTAGATGCAACTTTGACAAGACAAAACGATTTAAAAATAAAAAGAAAAAGATTTTTGAAAACTTACTGCTGAATCCGAATTTGTTTGAAAAATCTCTTTGAATCCGCTCCAAATCCACAAAAAATCGATCTCCAACGCTGCAAATCAATTTCTTTCTCCACCAAACCCTTTTTTTCTGTGTAAACTGGTATTGGCAAACAAAAAATGATTTTTACCTTTTTCTGGGCCGTCAGTCCCTATAAGCGGACTGCGGCCGATATTTTGGGCAAATATCGCGATATGTTTGTAAGTTATCGCCGATATTTTGGGCGATAAGTTGGGAACTTCTCTGCGCGAAAGTTACGTAACTTGTCGCAGCCCAAAACTTATCGCGATAAGTCTACGACAAGTTGATCTATGATTTGGAATGCATATTTCTGTGTGTGCATAAAGTATTGAATGCTTGCTTTTATATTCATTTTAAACCTGTGAGTTTGAATGAGCATATGGAAATTGTTACTTCGTTGTGGGTCGAAATATTCATTTAAGTGGCATTCATCTCTTTTTGGAGTTCAGTAAAACTTGTTTAAATCTTAAGTCATTTCCTCATCTTTGGTATTTCAATCTTTGTGTTGAATGCTCATGGTGATTATTTCAACTTTTTTTATGCTTGAATTCACATTTGTAGCATGGCTATGTGCAAAAGTTAGTCTGGCTTTTCACATTTGATTATATGAAGGGAGTTCTGCCTTTCCTAAAATTTAGGGGGAAACTAATTAATAGTTTACCCAACTTTTGTTAAGAATTTTTCTTCACATTTCAGCAAATTAGAGTCAATTTATTTATTATTTTGAGAAGACAAATGGAGTCAGTTCATTTATTATTTTGAAAAGACAAATCTGTTAAGCAACAATGTGTAATGATAGCAATGTTGTGATCAATTAGCCAATTAAGTAAACATTATGAGATAGAAATATGTGATTAATTAACCAATTCAAGCACATAAGCAATAAATTTGAGAAATATTTGCATCTAAATCTGAAAATTTATGCAAATAACTCAAATCTGAAAATCCAAATCAGAAGCATGCAAAATGTAAGATATATCAGGTTCACCAAAATGAAGCAGTGGAAATTGGATCCTAGCCTATAGATGCAAACTAAAATCTCAATTTCTTTACACAAATCATTGGGGAACAATGAATAAGGTTCAACATCAGTCCTAAAAGAAGTGTTGAAAAGTTTGATTGATTGTTCTCTTTTGAGACAATGTGATTGGAATTGAGAATGTAATTGTGTTTAAGATCTGGGCTAAATGATAAGAAATTGATAACTTTCAACAACAACAGTGAATTATAGAACATGAAACCAACATAGCTGGTCAGATCTGTAAAGAAGACAGAAAGGAACCTATAGCTGCAATTTGAGCTTGCAGGTGCCTGATTGGTGTGTTGGGTGCACATTGAAAGTTGCCAATTCATAATCAGGAGGTCCTATAGGTCAGTCCCTTCAAACTTTAGCCAAAAATTTTGTCGAACACAGTTGCACGGTGCTCTAGCCCAGGTGTTTTTGCAAGTTCAAAATCTGGAAATGTCTATCCTTGACTTCTTTGTGCACGTGTAATACTCTCTATTGTTGGGTATTAACCCACACACATGAAAAATGGAATAGAAGGGTTGTTCTATATAAGGGCTTGCCTATGAATTGTTGGTGTTCCCATCTCCACTTCAGCAATGATTGATGAAAAAGAGAGCTTGTCCTTAGAAGGACAAAGGCCGAGACAACAATAAAAATGCTTGAATTGACAAATATTACCTTAGATATGAAACCCTTGGCTTGAAGTCAAATAATGCCTTCATTGAGGAACACATCATAATTGATCATGATTGCCGAGCAAAGATGCTTGGCTCCTTGATGTAGATCTGTGCTCAATTGCCTTAAATGTGCTTGACTGAATTTGGATTGTGGAGGTTAGATCATGATAGAGGGAAGTGTATTTATATGCAACTTACACCTTTTTGGATTTAATTTTTAGGGAGGGCTGACATTGGAGGTCAATTTCCTTGTACTTGCAAAGCCGACATTTATATTTCAAAATAAATTCATACTTAAAAATTTGGGGTTAAACTGCTTGGGCAGGGGTGCTGGGTGCCCTACTCCTAGAAGTTTGGGCCAGGAAAAAGGGCGTGAAGAGGGGAATGCACCAAATAATTGGAAATGGTCCTGAAATTGAGCACAATCAGATATGAATTATGTACAACTGCCAAAGAGGGTCCAAACTAAGCATGGAATTGTAAATAGATACAATTTACTACACTACACTTGTGTACCAAAATCTCTCAAAACACATAAAAAATCTCTATTATCGACAACAAATTGGAAAAGACCTAGCATATGGCACTATGGTGATTTGCGGGTGAAATCACTTAGCCAACTAGGAGGGTTTTTGTCCCCAAAACTAGATTCACCAAAGGGTTTTCATCCTTAGGCATATAGGGAGAACTCATGTTCCTCCATGAAAGCAAATTAAGTGAATGATAAGTAACCTTCTTTTGAAGATCCGACCTTTTATATACCCTTTTTAGAGCTAAAGCTTTTTTTTGCTTTTTGGAAAATTACATTTTTTAATTTTTTCATCACTTTCTCTAGAAAGTGATTTTTTTGCTGTTTTGTTGCTTCTTTTTTGAAAAAAACATTTTTCCTTAATAAAAATAATATAAAGTGTTCTTATGACCACTTTTGAACACCTCGAGCCTAGCGACACTTTATTTTCACGCGTAAAACATCTTTTTAAATTATTAGATATGAGTTATCATTTAATTTTACTTTTTCGACAACTTCAATGTTTAACCATCAAATAATATAACTATTTTCCACACAACCACCAAAGTCATAGAAAATATTGAAATAGTCCAAAGTATGTATTTTGACCACACCACCAATACCTTAGATGCTTGCGATACCAATTTATATGAAAGTTGGCACTCTCCCGAGGTGATAGACTTCTCAAAGAAGTTTGGAGTGCTCATCGAATGTCGGATCCACATGGAAAGTACCATTGTCCTTATCTTGGCTCCATGAACTCTTTGCCACTATTAGAATTACTTTCCAGTAAAGCCGGTGCTCTTTAAGAAAGTTGGAGTCTGCAAGGATGTTAGAATGGATCTAAAAAGAGAACATCACAGGTTTTCAAGGATTCTAATGCTTCGAATGAATAATATCTAAAGGGATCAAAGAGGGAGTCGGAGGACTCACCAAGAGGATGGAGGTTTATTTTCATCCCGACTTAGCTTCTCACTTGGAGTTGGTCCATTTGTTGAGATATATCTTTGCTTTTGGATCAGGGTTGGGATCTTTTGTACTTGTGGATAGTGTGTTTATTCATAATAACAAGAAGAGTGGTGTGGTTAGTGTGGGCTCCCTCTACATTTTTGAACTGCATTGTTGTTTCATGTGTGCTCTTGTTGAAACAACTTTTGATGATGACTAGCAGGTGCGTTCCTATCCATGATGGTTCATTATTGTTGATAGTGTGGTCTTGATATACAACTTTGATGAAGAATAGTGTATCCCTCTAGTTCGTCATCTGATATATTTAGGCTGTTGTTGTATGTATCAGTGCTCCTACCTGTGTCTGAACTTTGAAGCAATGTAATAAGGGTCGAATTTTGGAAATATTATTTCTTAGTTTGTATTTAAGAGTTAGGAATTGAGAATAACCTAATGTCATTACCTTAGGATGTTAGTCATTAGATTAATGTTAGTGCATTTTAGTTGTTTGTTGGCAAAGTTTCCACCTAAGGCAGTTGCTGGGTGGTTGAATGGTCCAGGTCTAGACAAAGGGTCTTATTTCAGATTTCCCAATCTAGCAGCCCTCAAATGCAAATCGACACACTTGAAGCAATTTAGATGCAAATGAAAAGACGTGTTAGGGAAAAGATAATTTGTTCAAAATAGAAAAACAGTAATTAGTAGTCAGCAATCAAAGGAAGATGCTGCCAAAGAAGGAATCTTACAGAAAACATTTCAGTTGCCTTTGGCAATAGATATTCACTAGTTGGCCTGACCAGATTGGAAAATAAAAAAGACAGACTAGCTCTTTCAGAATTGAATTACAATTGCTAGTATTTAAAGATTTTAGATTCACATACTTTTGTCCGTCAAATTTTGTGGTGTAATAACCTTGTCATATTTTAGCTCAGCATACAGAAGACTGAAATGACATGTATTATCTTTTTGTCTGTGTTGATTGAAATGGAAGCTCTAGACACTGTTAAAATTGGTTAATAGGTTGAAACAGTCTTGACGCCTTTTAAAATGTTTCAAATATTCATTTCTGACACTAAGGATGTTTCCAAGCTCAAGACATTAAAAATCGTTCTGAACTACTATAAAAAGATGATTCCATATCCACAAACAACCTACATAAGATTCATAAAACAAAACATGAAAACTAAACCAAACTCAATATTCTTGATTGTGCCAGATTGCACTTGAGCCCAGTTGCTCCTGCATCATTGAATGAATTGTCATTATAGGCCATAAATTGTTATAATCTTTAGTAATCTTGTGCAATAATAATAATAATAATAATACATTTTTTATCTTCTGCATCTTACCATTTATTCAATTGGACTTCAGGGATCCTGTTTTAGCTTGAAGCCTGCCTGTTAGTAAATCTTTATATGGGATGTGCCTCATTTTTTTGTCTTAGAGCAATAATATTATCACATACTGCAGGATATTTTCTCAAAGATACATCTCTTTTACGCAATCATTAAACCATAATTTTCTATGGGTTGGGTTTGAGAACCGTATTGGAATTTGATGTTTCTGCATGCATTAAGAGAATTCAATGTATGATCTATGGAAAGCAGATGTTCTCTAATTGCATTGTCTAGGATCAGTTTCTCATCCAACCCTGTTGTCTTGTGAGTGTTGTTAAGATCATTTTATTTTTCCATGAACTTAGATTCTAGGGTGACTCCCCTTTAAGTTCTGAGGGATACTCGGTTTTTGCTACTTTTCTCTTCAGCAAAGCTTATGTCGATTGGACATCCACATTGTTGTTATTTCAAGATGAATTTGCTTCATCATTCAATTGACACCTCTATGAAATAACTTTTTGTATATAACAAATTGCAATAATACTGAAAATATTTTCAGGTGATCTTTACCTTCCATAACCTTGACAGCCTTCTATGTTGAGCTTTTCCTATAAACTGTGGAGAAGTTATCACAGCCCTATTCTCTTTTGCATCTCAAGTCACATGCTTTGAGGGTTCCCCTTGGCCAGCTAATGGTATTCTGCTATCTGTTGTGAGGTGGGAATTCCTAGAGTAGAGACTGGCTGGAGCATTGTGAGCCTAACTGTGCTGTAATTCATTCAAAGCTTTGTTCATTTGCTGTTGAGATTTGAGACATCAAATGTTTAGAAACATAATGCATCGTTTCTTTGATAGATGTATGTTTTCTGTTTCTTTCTCATGGACAAATATCTAGAATATTGACAGCATAGTTTTTTTTTGATCCCATTGTTCCTTTTATATGGTAGAAAATGTGAATGGGCACGCCAGCATGATATATACCCACTCTTATCCACTACCTCTTGTACAAATGATTTTGTAATTGCTCTCAAGTCTTTGTGAAATGAGTTTTCTCAAGATCGTGTCTTTATTGCATTGTGTGCACAGATACAAAAGGATTTTCAGCGTCGTATGATTTTTCAAGCTCAAGAAGCTATTGATTATGGACTGGCTGATAAAATGTTGCGGCCTCCAAAGAAGAAAATAGTAGAGCCTCCAAAGAAGAAAATATTGCGGCCTCCAAAGAAGAAAATATTGCGGTCTCCAAAGAAGATTCGAAACCGGAAAAAAATAGGAGATGGTCTTGGTTAATCTCTTATTGAATTTATATCTGATATGCTGTAAATTATAGCAAGTCATAGCATCTATGCTTGGCTAAATGAAATTAATGAGTTGTAAATCATTTGTTTTGTTTTTTAAGTTACATTTGCATTTCACTTCTACCAAATAAGACAAGTTTAATTAGTACCAAATGGTGACAAGTTTTTACTATTTATAGTATGAGTACCAGAGTTTTGCATAATCTCACTGCCAAATAAAATTGGGTCTCTGTAAATCTTTTGTTTTGTCTGCTAAATAATATTAGAGTTTCAGTTCTACTAAATGGTATGAGTACTTGAATCATCTAGATCTTCCTAATGCTTTGGGAAATATCGAAATTATTCTTCTGTTGATACCACATCAATGCCTTCTGCAGATGCATCTGAACTCTCAGGAGTCATTAGAGTTGACTTATGCATTTTTGGCAGAGGTTACGAGGCTAAACTTGTCTTCATCGTATTTTTCAATTGAAACGGGAGGAAAATACAGATCTTGAGCAAATGAATTTTATTTGCTTCGACTTCATGCAACTTTTATTTGTTTTTGGCTGAGGTTTGCTTTCTTTGATTATAGGTTAGGTTCTTATTGACTATGGGAAAGAGGGTTGCTCTTACTACTGTAGTTTTATTCATGATATTGCTGGTAACTGGAGCAGATTTGTCTTGTGAAAATTTAGCATATGAATTTTTTAGTTGCTTTTTAAAATTTACTCATTTTCATTACGAACATTGACTACATTTATGTATGTCAATTCAGGTAACGTTGTAATGTATTATCATTACTAAGATTTATTTGCCTACATATGCAGAGCTAATAAATTAAACCTGACTGACAATGCCATGATGAAAGTTGAGATGTATGACTTAAAAAACTAGGGAGACATTATACTTTATATCCCCTTGTTATTGGGTGTGCCCAGCCAGGCCCCAGTTTGGGTACGGGTGTGGTACTGGTGCATGCATGACTAGGTGTAGACAGGCATAACTAGGTGTACCCATGGTCTGGGACACCCAAAAACTTGCTTTTTAAAACAAATTTTTGTTTCCTTTGGTTTCTTCTGAGTTACCGGTTCGGGTTCGGGTTCAGGTTCGGGTTCGGGTACAAGAGTCCGATTCCTGGGTTCGTATTTTTTTTTTCTTCATTATGATTCATATGGGTTCGCGCGTGCGCGTGTGTATGTGTGTGTGTGCATTATATATACAAAAAAATAAGAGAAATATACATAATTGTAAAACTAAATCATCTCATACTATGAATCAAATGATGAATCTATGATGCTTGAATCAAGACTACTGCAGATTTTCTTCCTTGAAGTAGGAACATAATTTGTTCACTATACCGGGTAATGTTTTTTTACAGTCATATCAGGTTACTTCATTGTCGATGCAGGGCCATCTTGGATGCTACTCTCCAGTTGAACAAAGCACCAACATCCCTAATTAGTTTTAGAATCTTTAAAGAAGTTATATAGTTACATTGGCTGAATATTTCTTACTTGATTACATCTTTGCATGCTGAGGTACAATACACCTTCAAGAACAATTTATGCCATATATTTAATCAAAGAGGTAGGATTTATCAAATCTGTCAACTGCATAAGCATTCAAACTAATTGGCTGATTTTAATCATTGATGCGGAACTAGATGGACCCACAGGTCCGAACACAGACCTTGTGCGGATCCAGCACGGGCCGGTCCGTGAATCTGGACCCGGCTCGAGGGTCCAGGGTTTGAATCCGGTAACTTAGGGTTTCTTTGGTAGTGTAACCATTTTGGAAAAGAGTACAAGAGCTCATATATTCAAGTGAAAGCTCACTCATGTGCCATTCCTTGACAAGGAATAAAAGTTTGTCCATGGCCAAATAAAAAATGGTTGACAAAGAAATTAATACTGGCTTATGTTAAAGAACAAGATGATGCTGAAATGAGAAGTAATAGATCAAAGGTTCTTCCACACCCTCTTTCCAAGAGAAGCTTGTAAAAACCTCGTAGTGGCATTACAAGATTAGTTGGCCCACATGCTTTCATGCCAATGTCACCATCCTCTAAAGAAGAGAATGTTATGTTTCATGAAAAAGAGGACCATAGGACTAGGCCTGCAAAAATGAAGTGAGAGATTGTAGATTAGAGCAGTATTGGTAGCATTTATGGCAACATGCTTCCTTTCAACATTGTTAGATCACCTTATTGACAAGATACGGTGAATACCCTTTGCAATACACTTCCTAATTATGTTAGCCCTGAGTATGAAAAGGTGTGAACCACCTTATTGGCCAAGGAGAAAGCTTCATCGAAGACATTGAGAGTAATCAAGGATGCTTGGCTTGAAACAAGTGTGAGCATCGTTTTTGATCGATGGAAGATTGCGAAAATAGACTATTGATCAATGTTATAACGGTTTGCCTAAAAAGGGGAATGATTTTAAAGTTAGTGGATTGTGAGAGGCAAGTAAGCGATGCAAGTTTCATTGCCAATATCCTCATAGATGTTGAATATGTTGTCATTGATGTCAAAGGTTGACGATCAAGGTCGTATGAATTTTAGAGGATACTCAAAGTAATAGAGAATTAGACTGAGTTGTTTGGTTGTGTGGTTGAGCTACTTGCTTAAGCTACTTGATTGCGTGCTTGAGCTAGTTGGTTGTTTGGTTGAGATACTTGGTTGTCTAGTTGAGCTTCTTAGTTGCGTGCTTGAGATGCTTAGTTATCTTGTTGAGTTGGTTGGGTGTCTGCTTAAGTTGCCTACTCGTCTACTTCATCTGCTATCATATGCCATGTCACCTTTTGGATATTCTAAGGGTCAATTTTTTACGATTTTAAATGTGGCTGTTGAATTTAAATAAGCATCGCGCATATTCTCATAAATGTTTGGTGTTTATCTTTGAGAACAAATTTATTTATTTATTTCTGCCTAATTGGGGTGTGATGACCCAAGTCAGGCATATGGAATATATATCAAATGTGTTCAATGATTCTGACAGCTTCAGAATTTTATTTATTCCTTCTTTTAAGTGCATGTGTGGCATTTTTGTGAGCCAACATCAAGTAACACCTTGAATTGAATAAGAGAATCATTTTTTGTTGCTGAGTATATATGGCAGGACTTGCATAGTTGTGCACTTATTATTCTTAAACAATGTATTTTGGGAGTTAGCATTTATTATTTTTGTGAGTGTGCTGTGTAGTGTGGAGTTGGAGTCTAGCAACATTTTTTATAGAAGTTATTCTAATAATAGTTGAATATATTAATACTGACGGGTATGATGGTGTGGTTTTTAAGTGACAACATATACAAAGATGTGTATGAGGGAGTCATGTTGTTCTGAAAATTGGATCAATGTTTTTCTATTTTGGGCAGTGAAAAAGAAGCGGGGGAGGAATTCGTTGGAATATATGAAGACTGTGTTATGCTCTAGATTTGTTCAAAAATGGAGGATTTAAATGATATCATAGATGGTGTGTAATATATATGCATGACGCTGTAATGTCCCCCTTTTTTTTGGACATTAGAAATTAAATGACAACTTAACAAGTATTAATATAACTTATTTGGAGTTTAATGAAAATTAATAGTCATTTTAATTTAAAAAATGAGATTTTTGAAAAAATAAAAATAAAGGAAAGGAAGAGTCAGACAGTTGAAGACGAAAGGTGACATAGAGAAGCTCATTTGGATTATGCTTGATTTATTCATTTTTTTTGGCATAGCTCTGAGAGCTTCTTGTTTCAGTTCTAGTTTTCTGAGGATGGAAACCCTTAGGATTCTTTCAGCAGGTTTGATGACGGAAACCCTCGATCTTGGAGGCAGTGCATGGAAACCCATTGCCTGTTAGAGATATCCCTTAGGTGTCTCACTTTGTGCTTTAGATTCAGACTTCTGGTTATCCAATTTGACTGTAAGTTGTGTGGCTACGATTGAATATTTTGTTGTTTCTCTATTGAAGATTTAAATGCAATATTCATCTTTCATTCCAGAATCTCTATTCCAGTGTGATATTGATGATTTTTCAGTTTAATGTGCTGGTTCAATTAAAATCAATTGCATGCAAGTATTTGTTTAAATTTATGTGGTTAACTCTCGAATAAATATCTTCGGGGATATTTCAGTGGTATTAGAGGTGCTTTTCCTGCATGCCTGTGAAGTTTTGTGAGAGACAAATTTACAGAAAGGCTTTATCAAAGATAAATTTACAGAAATAAAGTTTTTGCGGTGCTTGTTTGGAGAGTTTATATTTTGAATCTAAGGAAGATAAATTTGGACGTATTTAAATATTCGGTGCAGGCTTCTGAAATTAACAATCACAGTTTGTTATGGCTTGGAATTACATTGAGCGCCTTATTATTTCTGGGCGGTGGAAGACAATGACTTTACCGTGGATCAATAAATTGATGGCTAACGTTTGGGCACCTAAAACCTATTTATTATTTCAATAGTATTATAGCCAAATAATTATTCGCGGGAGAACTCATATCGGGTCGACATCACCAAGCTGCTAGCCGTCTATTTAATTTGTAAAACGTGGCTTTGGCAATAAATAATACTCTAAAAAAGCTTTGGATTTGCCGCGATTTAATTAAGGAGCCGTTATGCAGGAAGAACTATTCAATTGGCGTGGTGAAATCTTCATCAGAAACTAAATTTGGGCATTCGAATACGGTCTATTCATCATTGAGAGAATTTGCTACTATTGAAGTCGCCTGACATGAATGCTTAGAGACGACACCATATTCGAAGTTACTATTGCGGGGGATACAAGGAGTATATTTGGTAGTCGGGAGAAACAATATTCAGTGATGACTATTAGACTGTGGACGGAATAATTTATTCTGAGGCGTCAGTTTGATTCATCGAGTGGCTACAATCTCCCAGACTCTGAGTTCTTGCCGTTTCTTGTGAAACAACCCAACGCATGTGAAGGAGGAGCTATTGTATATTCTTGAACCACAATTCATTCGCTTACCGTGGGATAGGAGGAAATACGTACTGGTATCTGATATTTCCTGTAGATGCTAAACTTCATACTGGCGGTTGTCAATGTTGGACCTCAACAAGATGAAGGAAACTTAAGCTAATTATTCTGTTGATTTTCCTCATTCAACAAGAGCATTGAGAGGTCTGTGTGATGCCGACAAATCAATCTCTGGAGTTTTCTACTGAAACATTGTGAGTTTGTAATAGTTTAGTGATTGACATTGTTTATATCCTTGAATTAAATTGGAAATATCTGAATAGCTGACCGTCTACAAAAGACAGTCGCTCATTAGTAAACAAAGCTATTTTGCATTTGTGGACATCGTATATCATTTTGTTATATTTTTTTGACTGCATATTTCTATTCATCTGTTATACGCTCGAAAAACAACATATAGAACACAAAAGAAAACTATCATCTACAACTCTTGAAAATACTGTTACACTATTAACAACAAACTGTGTGACAAGACTTCATTATTTGAATGGTTAAAGGGGAAAATTTAGTGCAAAATAGGGGTAGCTCTTATTTGACTTCATTATTTGACTGGTTGGTGATTTTATCTTCATGGTTACTTCAGTTGATAGTGGCTGTCCTGCTTGGTCTTCCATTGCACTTTCAGATTTGACATAGTCTACAATAGTTATTGAGTTGCATGGATATTTGTGGAGACATTTTTACTTGTGGGATATCCCATATGAGATGATTATCTTTCCAGTACAGCGATGGATGTTACAGGAAGATTGTATAATAATAAACATCTATTATTACTCCTCATGGTCGGATGGATAGATTGGTTTGGGATCCATGTGTTGACAGGATGTTTGCTCTCTTTCTTATGGATCATGATGGTGCTTCACAACTTGAAGCATAGTGTTGTTATTTCTAGTGTGACACAACAGATAGTTGAAGCAATGTTTTTTAGATTGCCTTGGGATTCAGGGATCTTATTAATGAATGAGTTGCATTCGAACATTTTTCTTCACAGTGTTGCTGGTTTTGATTTCAGTTGTTCCAGAATGTGCCATAAAGCTGCTTGCCGATTTATACGGGATCCTGGTATTGGAGGGAGGATTGTAATGTCCCTTTTTTTTTGGTACATTGAAAATTAAATGACAACTTAACAAAGTATTAAAATGACTTATTTGGAGCTTAATAAAAATTAATAAAGTCATTTTAATTTAAAAAAAAGAGATTTAAATAAAAGACGAAAAGAAAGGAAAGAAAGAGAGACAATTGGAAGACAAAGGGTCATAGGGATGCTCTTTTAAAGAACATAGAGAAGCATCATTTGGATGATGCTTGGTTTATTCATTTCATTTGGCAGAGCTTCGTGAGCTTCGTGTTTTAGTTCTAGTTTCCTGAGGACGAAAACCCTTGGGATTCTTTCAGCAAGTTTGAGGACGGAAACCCTCAAGCTTGGAGGCAGTGCATGAAAACCCATTGTTTGTTAAAGATATCACTCAGATGTCTCACTTTGTGCTTCAGATTCAGACTTCTGGTTATCCAATATGACTGTAAGTTTCGTGGCTACAATTGGATATTTTCTTGTTGCTCTATTGAAGATTTAAATGGAATATTCATCTTTCATTCCAAAATATCTATTCCAGTGTGATATTTATGATTTTTGTAATTTAATGTGCTGGTTACATTGAAATTAATTGCATGTAAGTATTTGTTTAATTTTTTTTATGTTAAATCTGGAATAAATATCCCCGTCGGATATTTTAGAAGCAACTAAAGAAATATGCGATATACAACGATGACTAGGGTAGTGAAATTGTGGTTGAAGAAAAAACACGAGGACGAGTGTAAATATAGGCTGCCACAATTTCAAATGAAAATGATTGAAAAATGCTAAGGTATGAAGATGATAGAAAGGAAAGCGACAAAAGTTTGTTGTTTGCATAAATTAATGTGTGATTTCTTTAGCATATAAGGTGATTGATGTAGTTGGGTGGATCTTTTTAGACAAAGCTATGATTGTAAGTTGCACATATTGAAGTGCAAAGCTATAATTGCTATATATTCCTTTTAATGGAATGATGTTATTGTATCATTTGGTAATGAGTATGTTATTGATACAACTATATGTAGGAGGGATTAAAGTGAAGTGCTGAGTCTGTTATGAAAGGTGTTATGTTAGTTTAAGTGACAATCAAGTTTTGCATTTGGGGTTGGTGTTCAAACTTGGGTTGGTGCCTAAGCTAATCAGAGTTGCTGCTTCAAGGAGAGTTGGTGGGCTCTTACATAATCTGGGTTGGTGCCTATTGTGCTAATAAAAACTATTGTGTCGTGGTTTTTTACTCGAAAGGGTTTTCAATAATAAATTTGGTGTTTGTGTCTTGATGTTTGTTCTATTTATGTTTTATGTGGTTTCATGATTTTAAAAATTTAAAATATTGATTCACCCCTCTTAATATTTTTTTGTTTATTCTTCAATTGGTATCAAAGCAGGGTGCCTTCACAAATAGACCTTAAACACTTCGAGGTTGATTCTGATTGCACACATGGGTTCTCATGAAGGTCTTTCTATGAACAAACTAGCTTTATTTGATGACGCTAATTATACATTCTAAAGTGTTCAAATGCGTACTTATCTAAATTCAGTTCGTTTTGAGCTTTTGAATAGTGTGAGGGCTGGTTACACAATTCTTCCAACTCCTGCAGCGTGTGCTAATGGAAAGAAGGCTTCTGAAAATAATGCAAAAGTTATGAATGCAACCTTATGTGGTTTGTTAGAGACAAAATTTGTGAAAGTAGTGCATTATGGTACAACTTATAAGATTTGGGAGAAACTTTAGAAAACATATATATGAAGGAGATGGTAAGGTTGAAAAGGCAAAGCTTCACACTTATAGAAGAGTATATTGTAATTCAGGAAATTTTAAGGTCTCTTTCCTTGTATTTTGATACAAAGGTTTCATAAATCGAAGATATGAAGGAATTTGACAAGTTGACTGTAGATGAGCTTCATGATATCCTATGAGCCTATGAGATGAGGACAAACTTTTATTCTTCATCCAAAAAGGAGGCAACCTTCAAAGTTTCAATGAAAGGAAAAGATGAGTAGTGTACATTTAGTGAAAGTTTTGATAGAGTCTGATTTGAAGAAACACATTTCATGAGGAAGTTAAAGAAATGTTATGGTAAATATAAGGGCAAGTTGCCTTTCATGTGCTTTGATTGTGGTAAGGTAGGACATTTTGTAGCTAAATGTCCATATGCAAAAAGTGAGGACAAAAACTATGAGAGGAAGCCTAAGTCCAACAAGAAGTATAAGGGAAAAAAGAAGTTTCAGAACTCCAAAAAGAGTATCCATTCAATGGAAGAAAGTAGTTGATTCGATGTTAGTGATGAAGAGTCTATAAGAGAATCGAAACTTGAAATTGTCGCTAAAAAAGAGAGTGCAACAAAAACCAAGACATCTCAAGCTCTTGGAGAGGCAAAATAATTGATTGTTGATTCAAAGGTTCAAGTTGAAGAAATAAGGAAAATAAAAGAGGAAATAAAAAATCAGCTTAAGCTCGAGGAAGAAAATTGTGAAAGACTTTAAACTATAATTGTTTCACTTAGAAAGAAATATAAATTTATGACACAATAGAATTATGAGAAGATAATTAAAAATAAATCATATCCTTGGAAAAGGTCACTGGCTCACAAAAAATGTCTTCTAATAAAAGTGGAGGTGGTCACGAAGAAGGTCAAAGCTCTAAGTCTAGAAAATAAGAACAATAGAAGACAAATGTTGAAAACACAAAGGATTTGAACATGAAAAATCAGAAATAATGTTTTCAAGAAGCGTCCTATCTCAAGGCAAGCACATATGAACATGTTTAATAATTATTTCTTTCATGGTCATTGTTTCTCGTCCAATTATTTTGGACACAAGGCAATCAATTGTAGAATGTTTGCAAGAAATGATTTCAAAATTATGGGTAGGAGTTCTTTTGCTCCTCTAAGGAGCTACAATGTTGTATGAAAATGTAATAATTTCGGTCACAATTCAAATTTTTTTAGAAGTGGTATGACAAAATTCTCTGAGAACAAGAAGGTTGAAAAAAGGGTAAATCAAAGGCGACTGCTAAGGTTTAGAAGAAGGAGAAAGAAGTGTTAGTGGAATATCTGATTGTGAAAATAGCCTCTTGCACAAAATGAAAAAGATAAATTCTATATTGACGATGATTGTTCTAGGCATATGACTAGAGACAAAAGCAAGTTTCTTACTTTCAAATGCACTAATATAGGTAAGGTAATATTTTTTGGTAATACATCTACATAAATTAAAGGTAAAGGTACACTTGTTTTGGATGATGCAGGTGAGACTAAAGTTGAGAATGTTTTATATGTAGGTCGGAAACATAATCTATTAAGCACAAGTAAATTGTGTGATCAATGACAATTTAGTTTTAAAATCAGATCGTTGTGAGATTTGAAAAGATGATAAACATTTTTCTAATGCAAGAAGGGATACTAACAATCTATTCATGCTTGATAAAATTAAAAGGAGAGGTTGGGAGTGATTTCGACTAGTCATTCAATTGTTGTTTGGACTCGGGGGAAGTTTTCAGTGTCATATTTTTTTGGCCCCATTCAAGTATGTTGGTTGTTTTTAGTCATTGATGAAAATGGGGAACAAATAAGTAAGGGGGCAACTTAATTTTAGAGTAAGTCAAGGATAGTTGTATTATTTTAGAGCTTATTTATTCCAGACTGGTTTCATATGGGTTTTCCATCAATGAAAAAGGGGAATATTGTTGAATGTGTTTCAATTGATGCCAAAACTTGATGATAAGGTCGTATAATTTTTGAAGGATTACTTAAAGTAATAGAGAATTGGATTGTGTTGCCTAGTTGTCTGCTTGAGTTGCTTGGTTTCTTGGTTGAGCTACTCGGTTACTTGGTTGAGCTACTTGGTTACTTGCTTGATCTACTTGGTTGTGCGTTTGAGCAGGTTGGTTTTCTGGTTGAGCTACTTGGTTGCATGCTTGAACTGCTTAGTTTTATGCTTGAGCTGGTTGGATGTTTTCTTAAGTTGCCTACTTGTGTACTCCACCTGCTGACGTGCGCAAAGTCAGATCATATGCTATGTCAGTCTTTGAATATTCGAAGGGTTGATTTTTATGATTTTAAATGTGGCTACTAAGTTAAAATATGCATCACACACATTCTCATAAATGTTTCTCATTTTTATTTGGGAATATATTTATATATTTATTTTTCCCTAATTGGAGTGTGATGTCTCAAGTTAGGCATATGACAAATATATCAAATATGTGTTCAATGATTCTAAACAACTTCAAAATTTTATCTATTCATGTTTGGTGCATGTGTAGCCTTTTTGTGAGGTGGCTTCAAGTAACACCTTGAATTAAATAAGGGAATTATTTTTTCTTGTTGAGCATATATGGTAGGACTTCCCTAGTCATGCGTTGATTATTCCTAATTAGTGTATTTTGGTAGTTAAGTAGCATTTATTGTTTTGCGAATGTGCTATGCGATGTGGAGTTAGAGTCTAGAAACATTTTTCATAGTAGAAGTAATTATGATAATAGTTGAATATATTAATACCAACAGGTATGATGGTGTGGTTTTTAAGTGATGACATATACAAAGACGTATACGAGGGAGTCATGTTGTTTTGAAAATAAGATCAATGTTTGAATTTCTATTCTGGGCAGTGAAAAAAATGTGCGAGAGGAATTCGTTGGAATAAATGAAGACTATATTCCACTCCATATATTTTTGTCAGAAAACGGAGCATTTAAATGATATCGCGGATTGTGTGTAATACATATACAAAAATTGAGTAAAGAAAGATGTGATATGCAATGATGATTGGGGTAGTGAAATTGTGTTTGAAGAAAATGCGAGGACAAGTGTGAATATAATGTGCTATAGTTTCAAATCATAATGATTGAAATTGCTCATGTAAGAAGACGTTAGAAAGGAAAGCGACAGAAGTGTGTTGTGTGCATCAGTTAATATGTGCGTTTGATTTCTTCAGTATTTAAGGTGATCGAAACAGGTGAGCATATCTTCTTTCCAGACAAGTTGTGATTGTGAGTCGTATATGTTGAAGTGCAAAGCTATAATTGATATTTGTTCCTTTTAGTGGAACGATGTATTTGTATTATTTGGTAATGAGTATGTTATTGATACAACTGTATGTAGGAGGGATTAAAGTGAAGTGCTGAGTCTGTTATGAAAGGTGTTATGTTAGTTTCAGTGACTGTTGAGTTTTGTATTTTTGGTTGGTGCTCAAACTGGGGCTGATGCCTTAGTTGATTGGAGTTGGCGATCTTTGAGAGTTGCTGCTCACTTATGTAATCTGGGTTGGTGCCCATTGTGCTAATGAAAGTTATTGTGTCGTGGTTTTTCATCGGAAAAGGGTTTTCTACAAGAAATTTGGTGTTTGCATCTTGACATTTTCTCTCTTTATGTTTTATGTGGTTCCATAATTTTATAAATTTAAAATATTGATTCAACCCTGCACCCCCTTCTTAGTATTTTTTGTATTCTCTTCAATAGAATTTTGTGAAATGACGAGGCTTGAAAATGTTGTCCAAGTTATAATGGATAAGGCTAAAAACTGTAGGATGGTTGGGTCTATGGTGGAGGCTACACAACCACATGTTTTGGACACCATGTGTAGTCCACTGACTCAATTTGATATTGCAAAAGATTGGTACACATATTGAAAAGGTCAAACAAGTCTATACGGAGGCTAAGGAGATTCAAAGGTTTGTGATTAATCGTCATTTATTCCAAGCCATATTTAGGACCTTCTCCAAGATGGAGTTGTTGAAGTTAATTTAAATTTTATTTTTGATATATACTTTTTAAAATTTTATTGTTGATATGTGACATGTAATTTTTTATACCATATTAGGTTGCATAAACATGATTTATATCTCATACAATAATCTTAAAATAACTTGTGAAGATGTGAGAGGCCTAGAGTTCCATGGTTATTAACAACTTGGCAAATTTATGGAGGTAGACAAGGATAGAAAGAGCTCAGAAAGTTAAAGCATTGATTCTAGATGATGAGTGGCGGACTTGTGTAATGTCCACATTTTCTGGTTCTCTTGTACTAGATATGGTGTTGGTTTTCTAGGTTGGTGCTACCAGGATCAAAGGGGTATACTAGGCAAATTATCCTTCCTAATTGTCTTTAATTGACTTAGTCTCAAATGCAAAAAACTAAATTTGAATAAATCTTACACTATATTTAATTCCTAAATTTTCAAGATTTATTAGCTAAAAATCCCTATGATTAATTAATTTAATTCTAAAGACCTAAGTGCTTTTAAATTAAATTAATCCCACCCCCTTTAGCTAATACACATCAAGGGAATTAAATATTATTTGGTTATTTGAATGGATTATCCTCACTTGAATTTAATAATTCAAACAATGTGAAAAGCCACCCATGTGGCAATAATTCATTTATTTAATTAAATAATTCCTTCACTTTTGTCTCACCTTCTTCCATGAAGATGAAGAGTCAGTTGTTTCTTCCCAAGAAACTCTTCATCCTCTCTTCAAGATTTTCTATATTATGGACCTTCTTTCCTTCATTTGGGAGGACAATTTTAGAGTACCAAAACTATAGTGAATTATTGTCTCAGTTCTCTCATATTTCTAAGATTTTATTGCATATTTAGTGTAATTTCATTTAGCTTAATGACATTCTTAATCTTAATTTAGTTTTTTTCTTTATCAAGTAGCTTAATTCTGTTATCTCCTTCAATTTTCTTAGCTTAAAATCTGCATCTTCATTCCTAGATTACAATTGCATCTCTCATATAGAACAAATTTCATTTCAGTTTTCAAAGCTTTCAAATCCTCCATTTTAGCAATGGTCTATGGTTGTTGGATCTCGTTCTGAGAGTAATTAAATAACCCAACTAAATAGGAGGCAATAGGTTGATTCAATCGATATTGTGGAATGAGCAATTCATGTTCATCTTCGCGATTCAATGATTGAGCAATGACTATGTTGTGTTGTGGCTGATTTAGAGGTCAACATTCAGACACATATATTTTGGTGCCCACCGTGGGGCAGAAAATTGATTTCTGACCTCACTCTCGAATATTTTTCTGACAAAATTCTATACTCTGCCATACATCCGTACTTCTCTGTGTACAGATTCTCGCGTGAGAATTTTGAGCGTACCATGCAAAGTTTTTCTTTAATTAGCTATCTCTCGTGTGAAAAAGTACTTTCTTGCGCCAGCTGTTGCATTTCCTTGCGCAAAGCCTTGTACTTCCTCGCGCGAGACTTGGTGACAGTCTCTGGAATTTCACAGTTTATGCAATTACTGTTACTGTTTTCCTAATTATTTTCACATGCTGCTATTTTTATCTCTCTGATTTCTCTGACAACATAATAATGGGCTGTAGGTCGCTTGACAAAGACATAAACTTGGTAATGGTTTGCTTGCAGGATGGTTGTCGAAGATCATTTTAAAAACGTTGGGCTTGTTTATTGCTTTCATCACATAGTATAAATAGGGCCTTATTAAAATTTCTTGGGAATCTTGATAGAAAAATAGGGGAATAAGCTCTTCATTACATGGAAGTGATGCCCATGGATGAATCTGAGACCCAGAAATTGCTAACATGATGGAGACCTAGGGAAGCAAGGAAAGGTAATGAACCTTTAGCACGTTCACTTGTCAGGGGATTATGCTCTTCTCTCTTTGAGAGAATCAGAAACCCAAAAGCTTGTAAATTGGTTGGAGGAGAGTTAGCTCAGTGATGAATATGTCTTGCATGTTTGGGTAAGGTGAAGAGGTAGAGAAGTATGCTCTTCTCTCTTTGAGAGAATCATAAAATTGGACCCTCGAATTTGAGCCAAGTTTTGTGTCACCTTTAGAGGGCTTGCCGGAAGTTGAACCTCCAAAATGACCCAAGTGAGTACACACCTATCACCGGTGATTCCACCTCACTATAATAAAGTATGCTTTGTCGATTCCAAAGACTCCAAAGCCATGGTAACTTCTTTCTCATGATTCTGACTATCATCTTGAGAAAGCCTTGTCTGTTGTACTGAGCGGCACCGCTCCCAGCCCTACTTGCGGGGGTGTATGACTTTCAATTGTTGGTGTGGCTGTGAGACCCCAGCCCTATATCGGGGACACCTAAGGTTATTGTGAACGGAAGCCCACTAGAAATTTTCTTAGTTAGTTGCCTACACAGATCACCTTCGAAAGAAGACATAATTTGTGCACAGGGAGCGGGAAGAATCTCTCCCCTAGATTCTCAACATAGGTATGCACCCGGACGCTTGAAGTGGTATATGACGCTAGCCCTACTTTAAGGGTAACCTTTGAACATATATTACTGAGTCCTTGGAAATACCAAAAACACGGGCGCCCTCTAGGGGGTGACACAACTGTGTGAGGTGCACACATACACATAAGCCAGTGAGGCATGTATTTTATCTTCTCTACCATTTTTTTTGTAGGGATAACTAAGTGCTTGTTTTGAGTCTTAAAATGTCCAATCATGATTAAACAAAGACTCCCATGATTCTGCCAAGTTGCCTTGTCCTTGGTAGAACTGTTTGCGACTACTTCTTGCGTCACTATTACTTGATCAAAAATTTGTGCTTGTTAACGATTGCTTGTCACATTCAAACTGAGAATGCTGATTTGAACTGTCATAAAAATGTCCTAAACCTAGAAATTCTATCAGAGAATAGTCCTGACTATGTCTCGAAATCTGACTTTTGTCTCAAAAACTGAGTCGATCTGTCGAAACCTGGAGTTTTCTCACGCGAGATTCTAGAAACTGAGCATTTCCTCGCGCGAGCTTTCATTTTCTCATGCGTAGTTAAGTATTTCATCATGCAAACCAACACTTTCTCATGCAAATCTGTACTCTGGTGTCCTAGAACAACGAGCTATTTTCCGTTGACTGATGAGTTTTTTTGCCTGATCTGATTTTTGTCTGAGATCTGATTGTCTCTTTCCTCATTGTCTGCAGTCTGAAACTAATTTTATTGAGTTGTGAACCGACTGATTCTTGCTCAAACTCATTTTGTCTCTTTATTCTCTATCCTACCTTTTTGTGCTTTTGTACCTTGTGACGCGATAGTCACATGTCATCTATTCTAGCCATACTCTCGACGATTCGTGCCGGGTGATTTTCACATCTTGGCTATTCTAGCCTTTATCTCCTTTTCACTATTTCTAGAGACATAGTTTTGAGTTGGATCCTAGGTCCTCTCTCGTTTCATCTTTGTCTATGCCTGTTATGACTAGAAGTGGCAACATATTTCCCATTCGTGGTTACAAAATAGGTAGAGGTAGATCTTGTAATCAAGGAAGAGGTCATTCCAAACCTATTGTTCAATTTGATAGTCAAGAGGGATCCTCACGTTCCTCCTTGCCATTCAGTATAGATCTCAGTCCAAATCAGAGACCGGTGTTCCAGCAGTGCTATAATACCTTGTTTCAAAGACAACCTGAACCATTATTTCAAGATCAAAAAAAAATTGGAAGGTCACCTACTTGGGTCGACCCTATTGACAATACTCGCTACCTTATTGATCCTTTTGATCATACCAATCCTTTTAGTCCTATCGATCCTTGTGAACCTATTGATCCTTCCAAACCCATCGACCCCTTTGACCCGCCAAAAGTTACATTAGCCACGAACTCTCGGCTTGATACACACACTCACACTGAACCTATACACACAACACAATACCACATCAGCAACATGGGAGGCCCTTTCAACTTCCCACTAGGTCAATACAGTGTGGCCCATGACCAATCTCAAAATGATCAGGGTCAACAAGGTGATCAACATCACCATCGCCCTCCTCCACATGACCAGAGTCAAGATCAAAAACTAAACATTTATGAGATCCTTAGTAATGATGATGATTCGATAACTCAAAATGACATAGATGCTGTAAAATCTAATAAGGCTCTCATCAAGATGATGGAAATTCTCCTTGTAGAAGACAAAGATAAATATTTTCTAGAATTTGCAAACCAAGGAGTTAAGCTACCCCATATTTCAAAGTGGAAACACTTGTGACTAAAGAGGAAGAGACTGAGACTACAAAATTGCAAAAGATGATTCAAGATATGCAAAACCAAATTAGCCAACTTGTAAAGAATAAGGACAAACCTGTACAAAAATTCATGATGGAGAGCATCTGTCCTTTTCCTTTTGATAAGAGTCTTCATATGCCACCTTTTCCCAAGGGTGTGGAACTCCCTAAGTATGATAAATATTTGGGTACTACCGATCCTCAAGATCATCTGAGAGAATTTGGGGCCCTATCTATGGAGTTCATTCATGATCAAACTTTTTTAATGCGTCTCTTTCCCCGAAGTCTGGGTGGACCTGCCATGGAGTGGTTTTCTCGACTACCCACCGACATTAAGACTTTTGGTGATATCACAAATATTTTTATTCAGCATTATTATCACAACATACAACATCCCGTCAACATTAGGGACCTTTGTAATCTCAAGCAAAGACAAGGAGAGCCATTCCTGACATTTCTCCAGAGATGGGGACAACTTTGCACCAAGTATCCTCGTAAAATACCCAAATCTGAGAAACACAACATCTTCTTGGACAATCTCACTCTTGATTTTGGGTATCAGGTACAGCTTCAAGGTCCCCTCAATTTTGACAACATGATTAAGCAAGCTCTAAGGATAGAGGCGTTTATGGTTAAGAAAGGGGAATTGATTTTGTACAAAGACAACAAACAAGGTTCCTCCTCTTCCAACAAAGATAAAGGGAAGTTTGTCAACAAGAATAGGGACATTGTGAATGATGGAGTGGTTGATAATGTGACCCTGGCTCCTTCAAAACCAG
>MU224790.1:10317008-10327459 GCA_018584345.1 Thuja plicata
ATAGAGTTTGGTTAACTGAGGAGCTAATTATGAGTTACCTTTTTGAACTGAAGAGGTGGGTGAAGTTACCCATGTGGACTGGAGAGATGGGTGGAGTAACCCATGTGATGTAATTAGAGTTATCTCTCTGAAGATAAATGAATATTTAATTCATTTATTTAATAATTGTTTTCAACATGTGAGATAATTGAATTCTTTTCGATTAAGAATTAATTTATTTGATGAAATTAAATTAATTTAATTGGAAGAATTTAATTAGTAAGTTTAAATATTTGATTTAAACTATAGGAAATTGAGTTTAATTAATCAATTAATGGTAATTAAACAATTAAAGCTATTTAATTTAAATAAAATTAATTAATTAATTAATTTTGAGAATTTGATTAGATGATTTCGGGAATGAATTTAGAGGGAAATAGATGATTAATTAATGATTAAGAAACCATTAATTAATAGATGAAAATTAGTGTTTTTAATGTAAAGTCGCAAGCCTGTCCATTTTAGGGTGTCTACAACTACACATACATCTGAAAACCTTCTCGACATAAGTGAAAGGTCTAGTGTAAGGTCTAATAAGTCTTATTCCATAGATGTTAATGTGTCTTCTACTACGGTCGCTAGGAGTCAAAGAGATTCGAATACACCTTTGGATGAAATTGAGCTAGGTCTCAACTTACTAGTCTGTGCTTTCGATGATTATACCGTGAATGCACTTGAACCCGTCACTTCTCTCTCACTCCAACATCTTGAGCTAATAGACTAGAATTCCCCTTCCTCATCCAACGAAGACCTCACATTCCAAAATGACTATGCTCTAGCCTATTATCTCCACACTGTTGAACTTGTAACATCCTCCACTAGCGAAGACAGTGTCAGCAAGACCAAAAGTGATATCAAGTATCTTAGTCATAAAATCAAAAGGAAAAAAAAAGGCGCTCTGACGGTGAAAACCACACTATGGCAGTGTCAGAGCCAAAAAGTAAAAAGAATAGACATATCCGAAGGTGAAAACCTCTCCGAGGTGCTTGAGGATGAGATACTTGATGCGCTTCCAAGTCATTTCTAGAAATGATCATCGGTGCTGATTGAGCTGACTCAGCCAGTAAATTTGGGTACAAAAGAACATCCGCAAATTATTGATGTGGCTAAATCATTGTCTGCAGAAGAACTCAAAGAATTCACAGATTTCTTCAAAGAGAAAAAGATAAAATTTGCATGGACATACTCTGACATATGTGGTGTAGATCCTGATCTTATCATGCATCACCTGTCAATAGATGTTGGAGTAAAACCAGTCAAGCAAAAACTCAGAAAAATGCATCCACATGTGGCTCTACTTGTCAAGGTGGAATTAGAGAAAATCCTAAAAGCTGGGTTCATCAGAGCAATTGACTATGCAGAATGGATCTCTAACATAGTTCCAGTGTCGAAGCATGACAAATCTATCAGAGCCTCCACAGACTTCAGGGACTTAAACAAGGCATGTCCAAAAGATGATTTCCTACTACCCAACATTGATATGATTGTGGATATGACAATAGGGTACAAAATGTATTCCCTAATGGATGGTTTCTCTGGCTGGCTACAACCAAATCAGAATTGCACTAGAGGACCAAGAAAATACTTCTTTCACTTGTGCATGGGGCACTTTTTGCTGGAATGTTATGCCTTTTGGTCTCAATAATGTTGGAGCCATGTATTAGAGAGCAGTCACTACTATATTTTATGATATGATGCACAAAATAATGGAGGATTATGTTGATGACACCCTTAATAAAAGAATGGATAGGAAGGCACATCTTACTAACCTAGGCCCTATACTGGGTCATATGGAAAAGTTCAGACTATGTCTCAATCCTAAGAAATGTGCATTTGGAGTAACTTCCAAAAAATTGCTTGGTTATATCATCTCCACAAAAGGTATTAAGGTGGATCCTGAAAAGGTGCAAGCTATTAGGGAAATTCCTCCACCTCGCAATATTAGTCAAATGAGAGGTCTTCAAGGTCAACTTCAATCTATCCAGCGCTTCATCTCATAGCTAGTTGACAAGTCATAGCCATTTACTAAAACTCTACATAAAGGTGTGACCTATCAGTGGAATAAATAATGTGAACAAGGTCTTCAACAAATCAAACAATATCTGGCTAATCCACCTATATTAATGCCTCCTATTCATGGGAAGCCATTAATCTTATACATATCAGCTACAGAAACATCTCTGGGTGCTCTATTGGCCCAAGAAGATCAAAACAATAAAGAAAGAGAAATCTATTACATCAGCAGAATGTTGGTCTCCTATGAAATGAATAATTCTGTCATTGAGAAAGCTTGCTTGGCAGTGGTGTTTTCTTCCCAGAAGTTACAACATTACATGCCTGCTCACACTACAAGGCTCATTGCAAAAATTGATCCATTAAAGTACTTACTCGGCAAAGATGCCCTCACAGATAGATTAGCTAAGTGGGTCATGATACTCAGTGAATTTGACATTGAGTATGTGGAAAGAAAAGCTATTAAAGGGCAAGCAATTTCAGATTAGTTGGCTTAGGCACCTATTGCAGACTATCAACCATTAAGGATCGAGTTCCCAGATGAGGCCATTATGCTTCTCACACATCAGGCATGGACCATGTTCTTTGATGGATCATTCACCCTGCAGGGGTCAGGTGCCAAAATATTGTTCATTACACCTCTATGGTATTAATTGCCAAAGGCTTACAAAATGTTGTTTCCTTGTACAAATATCACTGTTGAGAATGAAGCCTTGATTAATGGATTAAATATCACTATTGAATGGCGTGTCGATGAGCTAAAAGTCTTTGGAGATTCATAGTTGGTTATCAATCAGGTGAATGATATCTACCAAACAAAAGATGAAAAATTGGTGCCTTATAAAAAGATGGTTGATGATCTCAAGAAATACTTTGCACACATTACTTTCCAACAAATTCCAAGGGCAGATAATAATGCAGCCAATGCCATGGCTACTCTAGCTTCCATGTTACAAATGCCAGAAAATGACTTTCGACATGAATTCCTTGTGGAGATGTTATGCTACCCTACTTATAATTCCCCTGAATCCTGGATGATCTGTTCAGTCATTGGACATGACTCATCCCACTACCACCATATTTACTCCTACCTTCATGACCAGATCATTGCGGACACTTACACCCAAAATGAGAAACGTCACTTAATCCGCAATGCTTCACGGTTTGTCATCATAGCTAATGACTTATATAGGCGAGGTCTAGACGGTACCCTCCTTAGGTGTTTAGAACTTGATGAGTCCAAACGTGTGTTAGTAGAGGTGCATGAAGGCATATGTGGGTCTCACTCAAATAGTTTGACACTAGCTCGCAAACTTATTAGAGCTGGTTACTATTGGCTAGATATGGAGAAAGAAGCTACACAATTTGCTAAATCTTGCAAACAGTGCCAACTTCATGGAAATCTGATCCACACTCTTGCCAAGGAGCTCATTCTTTTCATCAGATTTTGGCCATTTCAATAGTGGGCCTTTGACTTTGTGGGTCAGATACATTCATCTTCTTCAAGGGGACATAAATACATTATTACTGCTACAGACTATTTTACCAAATGGGTTGAGGCAGTGCCCCTCATCGTAGCTGATGGCAAGTTTGTGGCCATGTTTATACTGAACTACATCATCTACAGATATGGTGTACCCTCATCAATAATCACTGATAATGGGGGGAAATTCAAGAACAAGGATCTAAAAGCATTATGCACTAAGTTTAGAATTATTCAGCACTGGTTGTCTATCTATTATCCCCAGGGTAATAGACAGGCGGAAGATTCAAATAAGACTATTCTCAAGAGCTTACACTGCACAATACACAAATCTGGACAAGATTGGCATCTCTAGATTAATCCAGCTTTATGGGCTTACCACACCAGTATATAGACACCAACATGGGCCATGCCCTCTGCTTTAGTTTATGGTGCAGATGCAGTGCTTCCTATTGAGGTTGAGATTCCTATCTTGCGAGTCTCTCTGAAAGGCCTCATTACTGATGGTGATATCATAATATCTCGGCTTCAAGAGCTAGAACTATTGGATGAACGTCAGAAAGTGGTATTTGATCATCTCCGAGCATATCAAAAGAGAATATCTAAAAGCTACAATAAGAAGGTCAGACGAAGGGAATTCCAAATGGGTGATCTCGTCCTAAGAGAGAACCCTAAGAATCAATAGCAGTGGGTCTAGAAAGGAAAATTTGAACCAAACTAGCTTGGTCTGTATGTTATCACTACAGTATTTGGGTCTGGCACTTACCAGCTCTCTACCACAGAGGGGGAACAACTCAAAGAGCCTATCAATGCTCTTCATCTGAAGAAGTTCTACAGTTGAGATGTCTTCTGAATGCTCATGTACATACTCTATTCTGAGAAAATCCTAAAAATTGCAAAATGTCCTGAAAAAATGATCATCTTAGTGAAAAAATGGCAAACAGGCGCTTTGATGCATCCATTATCCCGGTGAAAATCTGGTAAACAGGCGCGTTGATAGTACCAAAAAATAAAAAAAATGAAAAAATAAAAAAAATAAAAAAAAGAGAAAAATGTGTCATTGATGAAAACCTGGTAAACAGTTGTCATGGTAGCAAAAATAGAATTTCTGCCAAGATGGTGAAAACCTAGTAAATAGGCGCCTCTTGTTCCGCAATACTCTATCTATCGTGGCATCCCTTGGCTTTCTTGCAATTTTCTCTCCTACTTTCCTACTTTAGTTTGCTTTCCTGCTTTAGTTTGCTCGCTCATGCATTCGCTCTCAGTTATTTTTGAGATTTTGATTGACTTCACATGGATTGAAACTGGTCACACTCGGGGGCATCTTCCAGGTCTAGGGGGCATTGTCCTATATTTTGGAGTCTCTCTCCTCTTTGCATCAGTCACCAGTGGTTCTCACTGAGTCTGCCTACTGATCCCTAGATCTCACGCTGATCTTTATACTTTAGAATCTTTCTCACGTCAGTCACCAGTGATTTTCACTGCGTCTGCCTACTGTCGTGGTACTACTGAGATTTCTGACATCAACTCACTATCTTCATATTTGATATAAATCTATTATAGTTGGAGTTATACCCTAACGCTCTATCTATCGATATTCAGTCTTCACATGCTTTGATTTAGTCTGTACATAGCTTTCAGTCACTTTCGTGACACTTTGGGTCTTTTCAAGATCCCACCTGACTTGACACGACCCCAGCATCATAGCTTGGGGGAAATTCACTCAGATTTATCCTCTCTATATGAGTCAAGTCAGTCATCAACATTAATTACTTGGGGGCATGGAACCCAACTTTGATCGCATCTTTGGTTTACACTCGAGTCAGTAATCTTGTCAGTTCTAAAGGACAACTATTTACTGACACAAATTGGTGTTTCTCAACACCCCAATTAAATAGTGTTTTTCAACACTATCTTTGGACACATATATTTTTGTCAACACACATTGGATATCACCACGTAAACATCTATCGATGACAATCAAACACAATGCACTCACAAGCACAACGGTGTTTTTCAACACCCTAAACACATGCACATTTGTAAACTCTGAAACATGCTGAGCTATGATTGAATCTTTCTCTATATGCTGTTTGTTCTCATGGTTTTCATTGATATTTTCTTTTGTCTACTACTTTTTGGTGTAGTCCCGATGATCCGACAACGTCAAATGAATAGGGTGTATGTGATAAGAGCTCCCGCACTAAGGTGGAAAAGCCTCACATCCCTCGATCGTGCTTATTTGTACACCATGGTGAGATTGGTACTATCTCCTTGACTGTTATTGCTCTATTTGTTTATGCACGACCGCACTCATGGTTATCTTGGCTTTGAATGCCTCGATACTTGTGTACTCTTGCAATATTAGTTGGAAATAATGTTCAGGTCATCTTGGCTTTTGTTCCCTGATGCTTATGTTCCTTTCCTACATTGTATTCGATGAAAGTCATATTCATATCCTTATGGTCGCAGTGGCACCAGTAAGGATTGTATTGACTCTGATGTTCCAAAAATACTCGATGATGATAATTATGCGATGAGTCCAACAACCAAGTTCTAGGGTTGCATTTAGCTTAGGCTTGCATTCACATTTTAAGCTTGCATAGCAATATTTTTTGTGCTCTCTTCATTGTCTTCTCATTCTTTGAAGGTTCTCATCTTTTGTCCTGGATTCCTCTAGACTGTACAAGCGTTTGGTCCTTGCTCTCAATCTTTAATCATATTATTTGGTTAGTACCTTTCATATATTGCAACATCTTGCATGAGATGATTAGTACCATTGCATTCATTGCATTACATCCATTTCCACAAAAGTGCATTTCCATACATTCATTTGCATTTACATACATGTCCATAAACATGTACATCCATTATAAGCATAAAATCAAATCATACATGCATTTATCCATCTAACATCTATCATTGCATTACATTCATTCATTCATAAATAAAACATGTGGATAAACATTTGAATATTTGTTCATGGCATACATCTCTAATCCATACATCTAATCATATAGGAAATATCTCACAAAACATGCAAATTTAAAGCAATATATAAACAAGTACAATGATGCCAAAATCGAGCTCATATATATCAATCGATCAAGTGTACAATGGTGCTACTCGAGCACAGTATATAAAAATGGTGGTACAATATGTATCAAATGTCTCATCTACCCACTCCCATCGAGAGGAGGTGGACAAGGTGGCATGGCCTACTGCTAAGGAGGTGCCTGCAGAGTGGCCCATGCCCCAGCATAATCTGAAAAGGGTGGAACTTGGTTTGCTACCTCAGGAACTGTGATCATGTATGTAGCATAATATTAGGCTGATTGAGCAGCCTCATATCTCGCCTCTGCCTGTGCTCTGGCTAGTGCTTCCTATAGTCCCTAGATCTCTCGATCCTGCTCGACCACCCAGGTATCCTGGATGACCACCTGTGTATGGTAGTCATCCCACTCCCTCTGTACCTACCTCACTCTCTCCCTGCTCTTCCTGAGAGCCTCCTGTATTTGTGCCAGTAGTCCTCCTGCCTGTGCATCGACCATAATAGTATCCTCCCCTTGCTCAAAGCTGCCACCTATCCTCTACCCAGTGGACCTATCCTAAGTTCCACTACTCCTTGAACCTGCATCTTCTCCCATATGTCTAGGAGGAAGGGGAATCTGCCAGCTCCTCGACCATAGTACTCTCTACTATGGTGGTGGCTATGTTGGCTATTGTGGCTGCTGCGGTGGTGACTACGGTACCTGGTACTGCAGTGTGACTGTACTACCTACTCTACCTACTAGCCCATGCCAACAAGATCTATGAATCTCAGGAATGGGTGAGCCAAGATGTGATCTCTATATGCAGGTTTCATCCCTGCATTTTTCACCCCTGCTAAATAGTCCCACCTAGCTGGTGGCACCCGTGCATCTATCATGCTCCTGCCCTAGTCTAGCTACTGCTACTAGCCCTTCTTCGTCTCATCAACAAATCAGGCATAGGTGCAGTACTCCTGGGAGACGTCCTGTGGTCTCTCAAACTATCATAGGACCCATGTCAGTAGGAAGTGCTCAATGACGCTGATGGTGCGTCCGATCAAAGGACATGAGCATAACATATGCGGTAGCTCATGTCATGTGTCATCCCAAACCTCTGTGGCTATCCATGGCCTCCATATAACTGCTGCCATATCATCCAGCTGTGCCCGCCACTAATCTATCTTACCCAGCGCTGGCTGAGTCATCAGACCTACATACCTATAAATGTATGGCTCTAAGGGCTATTGAGTATCATGGAAAATCAACCGACATACGGGAAGGCACTCCCAGGCCCAGATCTGTAGAACCACAACTCCTGTCACCATGGTCCATGCACCTTGATAGACAATCTCGTGCATGTCATAGTACATCTATGCGAGCATGCACTCGCCCCATCTGAACCTCATTGCTAGGCTGGCTAACATCCATTGCAGCATGAGTCCCCAGCCGCACTCTAATCTATGTTGACCCCGATCTGGCACCAAGTGGAAACTCAAGAACATCGTCAAGACAACTGCCAATGTGTGCTCTGCACCGTACCTACTCATCAGGTCATCCCAAGAGATGGCTCAACCCATCACCAGATCATCCTGGAAGATTGCTCTCAACACAAGTGTGTCTGCCCTCGGCTAGGTATCATACTCCACGCAAGCCTTGTGGAATGGTACTCTCAAGACCCTATATATATCCTTAGGGGTGACTATCATCTCCCCCTATGGCAAATGGAAAGTGTTCATCTTTGAATGGAAATGCTCGACAAGTGCACCCAATAGATCGTGATTTACCCAAATCTCAGGTACATCATGAAGATACGATAGTCCTAGCCCATCAAGATGGGCACCCTCAACATCAGTCAGTCTCTGCACAAGCTCACCTGTGATAGGATGGTGAGACCAGAATGCAACATCAGGGAAGTCAACCTGTAAAGCAAGTGACGACATTTGATCAGTATCTCAACATGATGGTTTTTCAAAGCAATAACAACAAATGAAGCTATGGATCTATCCTAAACACAGTTCTGATGCATTCTAATTGGTTGATTCTATGACATATTGGACGATAACTTTCTGGACTGCAAGTAGTTCCCATGCGAGGAAACTCTTTTCCCGCGTGAGATATCTATTTCGCGTGAGACAGGATCTCTCTTCGCGCAAGATTTCATCACTGGCAATGAAATATCACGCGACATTATCGTGCTCCTCGCGTGAGCTTGCGGAGGGACCCCATGCGAGGAATCCCTAACCTACGTGAGGAAATCAATTTCTTGCATGAAGGGCGACCTTGGCCGGCGCAAGGAAACTATTCCCTCATGTGAGACTTGACCTTGTTGGACGTAAAAGCTTTAAAAACATGCTAAAAGATCTAAAATCGATAAAAATTTAAAATGCAAGATGGTTTTTCTATTACTTACAGGTGCGTCATACTCCGGTGGCCGGTTGTGTTGTCGGGAGTGCTTGAATCGATGTGTATGCACGGGAATGCTATCAATATCAGCCGGAGCCCTTGCCATCTCTAAGGTCAAAAGTGAATAATGATTTGAAAATGACCCCTCCGGGCCTTATATAGCTTTTGACCTAATTTTCAAAAGTGTTGTGTTTTTTGCAAAAATTGCACCCTTGGCTAAATTGACCATTCTGAATCCATTTCATGATCGAAATAAAAATTTGACACTCCTAAGTAGCTCAAAATCACATTTTAAAATTTTGGGATCGATGTGCTCCAATGCTTGTGCAGTCAACTTTTTGACGTCGCTTTCTTATCAGAATCATCTCTCATCATCATTTTCTTGGCTTCTGCAATCTTTTCATCAAAAGTCCACTCTAGTCAATTTTGGTCAAACTTGGTCAACTATGGTCAAACCTAGTCAACAAGATCTCCCGATCACTCTAAATCGATTCTGCCTTCTCTTGATCTATCTCTGAATTCCTTTGGATCTTCGATCTTACTTCTATCTATAATCTTTTGCTGTTGATCATCTTTTTGTGGTGTCATCTTTCGATTTCACTATCGAGTGGGTAGGATGATTGCATCATTGAATCTTTTCGCATCATTCTCAAATCAGTCTGATCTGAATCAAAAGTACCCATTGCTAGGGGCATCTCATCACTTGGGCATATTCTGTGTTTCGTACCTTATGGTCAAAATTGGATATTCCATAATCTTAAATCTCTAGGGGCATCTTGATGCCTCATATCTTGTCATCTATCTTTCTAGGCATCTGAGCAATCTAACTTGGATCCTTAAGGATCAAGCTTCTTTCTGGAGATGATTCTTGAAATCCCATTGGGTATTGGGGCAATCTAACCCTAATTCCTGAAAGTCATGCTTTGTTCTGAAGATGGCTCTCAAAAGCTCTTTTCGACCGTTATCTGGGCAACCTAACCCAAATCTCGGAGGGCTAACCTTCGTATTGCGGCAATCTAACCCCGATTCTGGAGATAGTCCCAAATCTTCATCAGCTATCAGGGGGCATTAGGGCAATCTAACCCTGATTCTAATCTTCTCTCAATTGGTATTTGGACCGTTGTCTTCGCAATCTAACTTAGACTTTGGAGAATCATGCTTTGTTCTGAAGATGGTTCTACTTCTCGATCTGATCGGTGTCTTGGCAACCTAACCTAGACTCCCAAAATATTCATCTGTCACATCAGACTATTCCTTGAATCAACATGCTACTCCCACATCAATTCAAAGAGGGGCAAAATTTAATACCCCAAAATTGGCACCTTACAATTCTAATCAATTTTGGTTCATTTTCTCGTCATCGAAGTCCTATTATACTAGGCAAATTCTCCTTCCTAATTGTCTTTAATTGACTTAGTCTCAAATGCAGAAAACCTAAATTTGCATAAATCTTACACTATATTTAATTCCTAAATTTTCAAGAT
>MU224790.1:10327545-10340848 GCA_018584345.1 Thuja plicata
CATCAAGGGAATTAAATATTATTTAGTTATTTGAATGGATTATCCTCACTTGAATTTAATAATTCAAACAATGTGAAAAGCCACCCATGTGGCAATAATTCATTTATTTAATTAAATAATTCCTTCACTTTTGTCTCACCTTCCTCCATGAAGATGAAGAGTCAGCCGTTTCTTCCCAAGAAACTCTTCATCCTCTCTTCAGGCTTTTCTATATTATGGACCTTCTTTCCTTCATTTGGGAGATCAATTTTAGAGTACCAAAACTATAGTGAATTATTGTCTCAATTATCTCATATTTCTAAGCTTTTATTGCATATTTAGTGTAATTTCATTTAGCTTAATGGAATTCTTCATCTTAATTTAGTTTGTTTCTTTATCAAGTAGCTTAATTCTATTATCTTCTTCAAGTTTCTTAGCTTAAAATCTACATCTTCATTCCTAGATTATAATTGCATCTCTCATATAGAACAAATTTCATTTCAGTTTTCAAAGCTTTCAAATCCTCCATTTTAGCAATGGTCTATGGTTGTTGGCTCTCGTTCTGAGAGTAATTAAACACCTCAACTAAATAGGAGGCAACAAGTCGATTCAATCGATATTGTGGAATGAGAAATTCATGTTCATCTTCACGATTCAACGATTGAGCAATGACTATGTTGTGTTGTGGCTGATTTAGAGGTCAACATTCAGACACATACAATAAATCCTCTAACAAGGTTGCACTTAAAAATGTGTTTGTAACCTTTAACAGGGTTGGCTCTTCACCGTGCTCACTTCAGAAGAGTGAAAGTTTTGGGTTACCGGTCCCAAGTGGTTTTTCCCTTAACATGGTTTCCACGTTAAAAATTCATGTGTCAAATATGTTTATGAGTCATTACTTTGATGTTTTACTTTACACATTACTAAAACGGGATTGATCGGTAAGCACTAAGTTATTTACTGTATTTCAGTAAATGATAGACTGCTAATCGGTAAAGATTAAGAATAAGGTTTAACAGTGAACTCCAAGAAGTAGTTATTTGATAAGATTATTTCAAGGCATACATCTTGTAGGATTGAAGATAATTAGAGGCTTATAATTATGGTACTAAGGTTTTGGGTTAATTTATTAGAATATTTTTGAGGCCACTAATTCATGCCCCCTCTCAGTTATTCTAATAATTGGTATCAGAGCTTGTGTGCTTAGAAGGAAGGTTTGAAGACCTAAGTAAAAGATCACAAGATGAGAAAATGGGATGTGCCTAACTTGAACAAAGACAACTTTGCATCATGGAAAAGTAGGATAAGACTCCACCTATTAGGTATTGGAAATGATGTTACTCAATACTTGGATACTGAATATGTGTTTCAACAGGACCTCACACACTTGATCAATTAAGATAAAATTATGAGCACAATTCTACGATGATAGAACTTGCTTCCTCACTCTCCGATGCTGAATTTGAAAGTGTCAAAAAATGCACCTCTGCAAAGCAAATGTGGGACAAATTAAAGCTAGTACATGGAGGAGATGCTAATGTACTAAGAGATAAGGTATAAAGCCTAATAGGTAAATTTGATGAACTAAGAATGAAAGAAGGAGAAAATATCACTCAGTATAGCTGCAGAATCAAAGAGGTAGTCAATTCTATTCGAGGAGTTGGAGGTGTATTTTGAAGAAAAAATAATGGTAAGTAAAATCCTAAGAACCTTACTGCCTGTTTATGCTATTAGAGTATCTGCTATACAAGAAATGAGAGCAGTAGCAAATAAAAATGTCACTCTAGATAGTTTGGTTGGTAGACTTATTTAATTTGAGATGAATAACTTTGAAAATAGTGTCTTATCATCTATTGAGTCTGCATTCAAATCTTCTTTGAAAATAAGTAAGTCAAGTCATAAACACACTATGAGAAATGATAGTGAAAGTGAAAGTGATGACCAAGAGCTTGATGAGAATGAAGCACTAATGACTAGAAGATTTCAGAGAGGAAAAGGTAGATACAAAGGTAAATTACCATTGGTTTATGTTAATTGTAAAGAGATTGGACACTTTGCTGCTAGATGTCCTAACAAAAGAAAAGAAGATAGAAGTAGTGACAGATCATATGAAAATAATTTTGAAAGAAGTGATAAAAAAGATTACCAAAGAAACTGACAATTTAACATAAGAGATACTCGAGACTACAAGGACAAAGGGAAGAAAGCTTGTTACTTGGAAGAGAACAAAGATGGAGATACTGACACCAAATCTGATGAAGATATTGAGATGATATTTGTGGCCATGAAGGATGATTTAGACGAAAAGGAAAGGTATGTTGAGACTACACTCATATCTAAGGTTATTAAGAATGATGTATGGATTATAGATAATTGTTGAACTCATCACATGACCAGTGATAAGGAAAAGTTTGAAACTTTTGAGTATTATAATGGTGGATCAGTAAGAATAGGTAATGACTCACCTTGTCTGGTTGAAGGTAAAGGTACCATAATGTTAAATAATATGATCAGATGTGAAAATGCATACTGGGTAAAATGACTTAACTATAATCTATTGAGTGTTTTACAACTGAATAAAACAAGTCACTGAGTTGCATTTGAGAACAAAAAGGAAAAGATCTTTAATGAATCAGGAAGGTTGATCGGAACCGGTGAACAGAAAAAAGGTAACCTATTATATCTTGATGATATTAACACCACTTGTTTAATGGCTAAAAATGAAGACATATGGTTGTGGCATAAAAGGTTATGTCATTTGAATTTTGACAACATGATTAAGATAAGAAATAAAAGGAAAGTAGAGGCTTACCAAACATGTCAAAGCCTGATCATATCATGTGTAAGAATTGTCAAAAATGTAAAATGACAAAGAGTAGTTTCAAGAGAAAAACCCATACATCTAATGCTATTCTAGAATTAGTCCATATTGATCTATGTGGACCCATGAGAACAAAGAGTTACTATGGTGATAGATATTTCATTCTCTTTATTGAAGATTACTCTAGAATGATGATAATTATGTTATTAAAAGAGAAATCAGAAGAATTCAATATGTTTAAATGGTATAAAGATATTGTAGAAAAACAAAGTGGTAAGGAACTAAAATGCTTAAGATTAGATAGAGGAGGAGAATTTATTTATGATGAATTCACTAACTTTTGCAACGAGCATGGAATTAAAAGACATGTTTCTGCACCAAGAACACCACAGAAAAATGGGATTGCTGAAAGAAGAAATAGATCCATTGTGGATTTTCCAAGAACACTGATGATAGAAAAAGGCATCACTCAAACATTCTAGAGGGAAGCTGTCAGTACTGCTGTCTACACATTGAACAAATTTCAATTGAATAAAGACACCTTATGAGCTATGGTATGGATACACACCCAATGTAAGTTACTTCATAATTTTTGGAATTCAATGTTATATTTTGAAAGATGATAGAAATGGAAAGCTTGAATCCAAAAGTGAAGAAGGAATCTTTATAGGGTATTCCACCAAAATAAAATCTTATAAATGTCTTAACAAGTCCTCTAACAAGATAATTGAGAGTGAAAATGTCAGAATAGATGAATATGCAGAGAAAAATGATGAGGAAAGAAGAAAATAACCAGAAGACTACAACGGGTTTGTTTACAATGAAGAAACTAACACTCTTCCTGAGAAACAGTGCATCACTCCCGAGCAACAAAACATTTGACCTGAGCATCAGGATGCAAACACTGAAAATCAGGAATTTGCTCAAAATGATGTTCCAAGTGATGGAGATCAAAATGAAGGTCAAGATGATGATCAGAATGATGAAAAAAGAGATTAACCAATACTTGCCAAGTATTTTAGAAGACATCATCCATAGAACTAGATCATAGGAGACAAGAAGGCTGGAATGAGAACAAGAAGTAAGTCACTGAACACTAGATGTTTAATTTGTGATTTTGAGCCTAAATCTATTAATACTGCACTTGAAAATGAAGAATGGGTCAGTGCTATGAATGAAGAGATAGAACATATTGAGAAGAAAAAAATATGGACATTAGTATCTAGACCAGATGATAAGAATGTCATTGGTACAAAATGGATATTCAGAAACAAGCTGAATGAGAATGGAGAAGTCATAAGGAACATAGCAAGATTAGTATTCAAGGGGTATGCACATGAAGAAGGTATTGACTATGGAGAAACCTTTGAACCCATTGCTAGACTAGAAGGAGTAAGAATTTTATTTTCTTATGCTGCATTCAAAGGATTCAAGGTATACCAAATCGATATCAAATCCGCATTCCTAAATGTAATACTAGAAGAAGAGGTATACATTGAAAAAATAGAAGGGTTTATTGATCCTAATAAGAAAAAGATGGTTTGTATACTACACAAAGACTTGTATAGATTGAAACAAGCACCAAGAGCCTGGTATTAGAGACTTCACTCCTATCTCATAAGTATTGGATTTGTAAGAATAAGTGAAAACAACGATCTGCATTTAAAGGAAGATATTCGATGATAACATTTTGATTGCTAAAATATTTGTTGATGATATCATATTTGGGGGTAATGATATGTTATGTAAATATTTTTCTAATGAAATAAGTAGAGTTTGAGATATCAATGTTTGGGGAGATCAAATTCTTTCTTGGTCTACATATTCTTCAACAAGATGCAGGCATGTATATCACACAATCCAAATACATCAAGGAAGTGTTGAAGATATTCAAGATGGAAGATTCCAAACCAGTTGGAACACCTATGGAAACCAGATGTAAGATGACAAAGGAAAATAAGTCAAACAAGGTAAATAAGACCCCATATAGATCAATTATTGGAAAACTCATGTATGTTGTTCATACTAGACCAGATATAGCACATGCAGTTGGAATAGTTGTAATATTCTCTACTAATCCCAAGAAATCACACATGACTACTGTCAAAACAACTCTAAGATATCTAAATAATACCAAAGACTATGGCTTATGGTATAAAAGAGAAGGAAAATTTGAGCTTCAAGTCTATACAAATGTTGATTGGGCTGGAAACCTAGATGACAGAAAGAGCACAACAAGAGGAGCATTCTTCATGGGTGACAGACTTGTCACATGGATAAGTAAGAAGCAAGGATGGATCTCAAAATCTACTGTAGAAACATAATATGTGGCTACTGCTGTAAATTGCTCTAACATTGCATGGATCAAACAATTACTGGAAGGTATGAATATGAAAATTATTAAACCAGTGATTATCTATTGTGATAATACTAGTGCAATTAACATTTCTAAGAATCCTATCATGCATGCTAAGAATAAGCATATTACAGTCAAGTATAATTACTTAAGAGAACAAGTGAAAGAGAAAGAGGTGATACTAGAATATTTTCAATCCAATGAACAATTAGCTGACATTTTCACAAAGCCATTGCCTAAAGATACATTTGAGTACCTGAGAAAGAGACTAGGGGTCCGACCCTTGTCTATTGGTTAGTAAGTTGACTAGGAGGCTGCATCTGCCTACACATAATCAGAAGATCATTCATGTTGATGAAAGCAAAGAGATGGACTGCAAAGATACATTAGTACACAACAAGGTACATATCTACACCGAACACTAGAGTCATTCTATTGCTGATGGAAAGGGAAATTCAAGGAGTATATTAAACAAAGGGGAAAGGATATACTTTGGCATTGCTGTCAAAGGGAGAGATGACTCAAGAGATTATATCCATATGAAATATCCATCATAATCATCCAAAGGGAGAGAAGTATCCAAAGGGAGAGATGACTTAAGGGAGAGAGTATATCTATTGCTATCAAAGGAAAAAGAGATGATCAAGGAGAGGAACAGTCAAAGGGAGAGACAAAATAAAAAAAGAGATTCTACATCAAAGGGAGAGACGGATTTAGAATATTGCTACATCTATAGAGTGAAGGTAATGAAAATTGAAGAAAGTACTCTACAAGAAACAAATCTAAGCTATATGAGCTTACCGAGAGCCAAACAGTTGTATTGGTTATAGAAGAATAAGATTGGTAGATTGATGAACTACAACTGATATATTTCATATTGTATTAGTAGTAATGTAGTGTGTTGCAATCAATACCAAAGGGAAAGATCAATGAACTATAACTGATTGAATGTTTGAAGATGTTAAGTTGATGATCACCGAGCTACAAAAAGTTAATGCAAGACATTAAATCAGTTAATGTATTATATTGTCATTGATGTCAACTTGATATAATATGATTGGTTATATACATAGTGTCAAAGAATTCAATGAACTAGAGAGATAAAGGTTATGCTATCAGTAATGCATAAAATTTTAGTATTCACCAAGTGACAACAAACACCGACAGACAATGCACCCCGAAGGATAGAGAACCCTAAGAGAAGAGTCATAGTGATACCAGAGAAAGAAACCTGAGAAAGCATGACCGACAAGTAGAACCACAGTGTTACCTGTCGGATAGACAATCCCAATGGACAGACAACCCCGATGGAAAAAGATGCCTGAGGACAATTAAAGTCAAGACCAAAGCTAACAAGGAGTTAAACACCAAAAAAGAACTAAAGTTTAGAAATGACAAAAGACTTAGCTGGCAAGAGATAAATATGGAGTTAACTGGTTGATCACATTGTTTTCATCGATAATTTAAAAGCCAGAGATAATCTATTTTCTTCCAGTTGTCAAGGAGAAATCTATGGGATAAAACTAAAGTAAATATTTAAAGAAAGAAAGGCAAGAATTGCGGATCACGCCAAAAACAAGAAAGTCAAGGACTTAGAAATGGTGAAATTATGTCTATAAAGAGACAAACTAATTCATTGTGAATTAGGGGTGAATAGAGAAGAGGATGCTGGAAAGAATACTGGTGAAGAAAGACTCCATACAGTCTTGATCAAACAAGATAAAGAATAGAGCTAAAGATTTCTGCGGACACCAAGCAACAAAGAAGCACAACATCAGTGAGCAGAAAGAAGTGAAGCAAAGGTATCAAAGGGAAATATTGATCAGAAAGGTATTGTGAGCTTACAATAGATCTAAAAATCTGCAAGATTAAGTTGTTTATATGAACAGATCATATACGGTTTCAGTTTAACCATTGATTTAGAAAGTGTCTTAACCGAGCAGGATCTAACAATCCTTTATATATTGAGATACATCTCAAGGAGTATCAAAAGGTTAATTCATGAAGTTAACATAGTGAAATGCCAGATATCAAGTGATTAAATTTTACTGATAAATCCTCTAACAAGGTCTCATTTAATAGTTTATTTGTAACCTTTAATAGGGTTGTCTCTTCATCGAGCTCACTTCAGAAGAGTGAAAATTTTGGGTTACCAGTCCCAAGTGGTTTTTCCCTTAACAAGGTTTCCACATTAAAAATCCATGTATCAAATGTGTTTATGAGTCATTGCTTTGATGTTTTTCTTTACATATTACTAAAAAATGATTGATCGGTAAACACTAAGTTATTTACTGTATTTCAGTAAATGATAGACTGCTAATCAATAAAGATTAAGAATAAGGTTTAACAGTGAACTCTGAGCAGTAGTTATTTGATAAGATTATTTCAAGGCATACATCTTGTAGGACTGAAGATAACGAGAGGCTTATAATTGTGGTACTAATTGTTTGGGTTAATTTATTGGAATATTTTTGAGGCCACTGATTCACCCCCCATCTCATTTATTCTAACATTTCTAAGGTGCTATCATCCAAAAGCATTCTCCTATTAACATATCATGATATTGTTTTCCTACTAAAACCAATCTAATGAAACTGAAGATATTAGTCTTTTTCGGACCATAGTGTTACCTAAAATGGATGTCAACATAATTTTTCATATAATGGTCTTATCTTTAGTTCGAGATCACTTCCCTACTTGGTTCAAAACTTTCCTAAGATTTTCAATCATATCAATTTGCATGTCAACAACTTTTTTGTTCTTTGATGTTGTGTCTATACCCAATAATTTTAATGCCCCTTCTAAATTTTTGTTTATAAGTACAACTGAAAGCAATTGGGCTTGTAAGTAAATGATCTAAGTTTCTATAATTAATATTTCTCTTTACAACTTGAGCACAATTTATAAGTTCATCCATACTAGTAGGAGCACGTGTTCCTGACCCTTCTCCAACATCAATTGCTTGAGCTTCCGTAGGGAGTGATCCTGAACCTTCTTCAATAGGCAATTCTTTGACTTGACTTGACCCTCGTACTTTAGCTTGTCCTTCACCTTCTTTAATTTTATGATAATATGCCAATCCAGCTTCACGATTTCTTTGTTTGGTACTAGGTGACCTTTTTCTAGCAGATTTACTTTGTCTTCCTTTCTTGTTCCCCATTTCTTATCTCCAAAAAATGTCTTCCAATAGATCGGCAATAAAAATTCTCTTCTTCAAAAAAATACTTTGATCTAATATTTCTCGTCTCCAAAATTATTCCTTTGAAAAAAAAAGAAATAGCAATCCTTCTCAAAAAAATACCTTCGTAAAAATTGATCGATAATAGAAAAAGATAATTAACTTATTGCAATTCGGTAAAAATGGAAAGAAAAAATTTTACATTTATACCATTCTAAATTAAAAAAAAAACAAATTCATAACTAGTCGACCTACTTCGCGCGAAGTAGGTTGGGTAAAATTCTGGCAGGGCATTTCTCACCGGACTTTTCACATTGGGGGACTTGTGTGAAGACCCTCTACACGAAGCCCCTCAGATGCCTTCGCACGAAGGGGTACTTCGCTCGAAGACCCCTAAATTAAAATTTTGTCCTCAGAAAAAAGAAAACTCCAACAAAATGGCCTTTTAAGGCCTGGGACAAGGATCAAACAATATGATTTTCTGAAACACATGATTTCAAATGATGCTATTCGGAACAAGCTTTCTAATGAATATAATTTTAATACATATTGAGTTCATTGTCACTTTCAAATATTACTTTAACTAAACATAGGTTGTTTAGTCATTCAACAACCTGTCTCTTCAAGGCTTCGGGAAAAATAGTAAATTACAAAAGAAAAATTATGAAGAATACGTAGGAAAAGAGTATGTATTTCACCTTTCTAAAAAAAAATTAAAAATGAAGTTCGATATATACATATCAAGTTAGAGCGATCCAAGTGACCTTATGTCTAAATTACAGTTACTATCACTTTAGAACTTAATAACTTATGAAATATTGACCCAAAATGAACGAAACCAATTGCATCCTTTAGATATTGAAGTTATAAATATAATCTTGAAATAATTACATTGTTAACATTAATTTTTTTTTTATGCTAATCCAAGTGACAATCACTTCTGAAAAACACAGTTTTTCACAGAAACCACTTTTCAAAGGAGAAGGAAAAATGAATTTAAATGAATTTTAATATATATATATATATATATATATATATATATATATATATATAGAAACTAGAAAGAAAACTCTAAAAGACTCTAGTTTACATCATCTTTAAATTCCTAATAGTTTTGCGGCAACGGGTGTTCGAAAGTGAAGTTTTTTCTCATAATAATGATCTCTGTGTCAAAGTTAGCCAAAAAGTGGGACACACTATTGTGGTACCGACCAAATGTTTCATGTTTTTCCTATAGAATATATTTATATATTTATTTCTCCCTAATTGGTGTGATGACTCAAGTCAAGGATATATCAAATATGTGTTCAATGATTCTGGACAACTTCAATTTTTTTAATTCTTGTTTGGTGCATGTGTGGATTTTTTGTGAGGTGGCTTCAAGTAACACCTTGAATTAAATAAGGGAATTATTTTTTAGTTGTTGAGTGTATATGGTAGGACTTCCCCAGCTATGTGTTGATTATTCCTAAGCAGTGTATTTAGGTAGTGTTATCATTTTAGTTCACACTAAATTGATAAACTGACAAGTATTTTCTGTTCAAGTTTAAATTTTAGAGTTGCTGTTTTTAAAACTGCAGAATGGTAAAGGATTCAAAGAAAGAAAGTACATGTTCAACAATACAATTGAAAACATCAAACAACAAACTTAAGACGTACTTATTTCAGATTTTTTGAACAAAGCAATATTCAGATTTTGAGCTCAACAGTAAATGGAAATAATTGCTTGCATTTAAGAAAATGAAAGTATAATTCAATTCTGCCACACAAGTAGTGGTTGCTATAAAAACAAATAAGAGTACATTTCAAACGTATAAAATGATGAACCACACACCCCGTGGCTGTAATTTTTAATGCAAGCATGCATTTTCAAATTTATCAATTGAATTGAGAAGATCAAATGCAAAAAATAAAGAACAATTACATTTCTAGAAATGCGAATAAGGAGGAGAAGAGACAGGTTATGTCCCATTGCCTGGTTGTTTACTGAAGGTTGAACTTTACTGCATCCTTGTTTCCGCCTTTCAAAATGATCCAGGTCATCTTGTACATCCTGCAAAAGAGGAGAAATAAAAGAGAGTCAGTTCATATGAACTGAGCAATGAAAGACAAATAAAATATCTAATCTTCTACTTGATCACATTTCAGAATCATAACATAGAAGGCAAAGTCATAAAGCTGCAAGACAGAAGGATCGTAACAGAGAAAACACTTTATTTCCTAACATTGTTTGTTTCATGTGTAGATAGGTACAAAGACTAAGTAGGTTGTTGAAAGGACGTGCATACAATATGTGCACGAAACTTTCCGACTGAGGACACTCATGGACGGGCGAAGAAAATGAGAAGGATGTTGAAGGGGCAAACATACATTACATGTTTGAAAACTTTCATCCAGATCATAGATGAGCGAAGACATGAAGATCGGTGGACAAGAGGAGGCTTTCGAAGGGGCATGCATGCATTACAAGCATGGGACCTTTCAGCCAAATCATGGAGTTATGATAATCAGGCTGTTGAAGGGACATGACTTATGTCATGAAACTTTCCAGCCAACATATCAAGGTTACAGAGGTTACAAAGTTATATTTTCATGCTGGAACAGAACAGGAAAGGGAAAAAAAATGATATTTATGACTGGAATACCACTTATGGGAGTCACGAGCCCGTGCTCGAACCTCGTAAGTAATGACTCAAGGTGCTGAGAACAGTAGGGAAGGCTGCAAAAAGATATAAAGTTTGGGAATAGAATGACAGTGTTTAAGGGATGGGTGATAAATTAGAGATTGAATGAGTAATCAACCGTGGAAAACAGAGCATGGCATTAAAGCAATAGAACTACAAATCTATGATGAGATAAGTATGCATGATATATTTCAAAGATAAATGATGTTTCTGTATTGTTTGAGTCTGGTTTGATTTTTGCAAAAGGGATACATCATTACAATACGTGTATAAGATCATTGATTGACTCATATTAAATAGACATTAAAGTTCTAAATAATACATGCTGCTGTTTTGGAAAAGACGAAGTGAGAAAACAGAAATTATAGAGATAACATCCTAATGAAAATAAGATAGCATGCTACAGGAAGAGGTCATTAACAATGGACAACAAATGTTTTAGTATATGAATGCATTCCTCTAAGTTGCATTTGAACAGAACAGAAAAAGGAAAATCATGTTTCTACTACAAATTGGAATTTCAAACAACAAAATGGCAAGTACTCCTTTTATAATTTCTGTTCAGATTTTCTTTGCAAGGACAAGACAATATACTCAAGTTCGAGCCTACAGAAGACAAGCAGCTAGTTCGAAGTTGAAACCACAATATTTTTGCAATGGAGATAAACAACAATGAATGTAATGCAATAACAACATTGCCAAAAATGGAGTAACATTATAAAGAAGCATGCAAAAGGATGTACCAGCAAAGTGTATAAGAAAGCATTATATTCTTTTAAAGCATGTATAATTATTGCTATAAGAAAACATTACAGGAAAGGTTTGTTGCAGGGTTTCAGATTCAAAGTTATGATGGTAAAAAACAAAAATGTCAAGACCACTGCTATGTATTAATTCATTGTCAAAGTAAGAGAAATACTTCAATGATTATCAAATGCTCAGAAAAGAAGACACAAAATTACATATCAATGATTTCAAAGCTACAGAATGCTGCTAGAYTGGAAGTGTATATGCTGAATATTCTTTTATCAGAATGGTGGATATCAACAGRTAAGGGTTTGAACCTTATTTTTTATGCCAAGAAGAGTTATGATATATGTATTATTACAAAGGAAAGAAATACATTGATTCATTCTGAAAACCGTAAGTGTATTACAAACATTTATGTGTTTTTTCAAACAAGTATTTCAACACATTCTACAGAGAAGACAACATGTTTTGTGCTATGATATTCAAACAAAGGATGAAACAATAGTGCCGTATGTTAACCAGCAGAGAAAGCCATTCTTTATGGCCTAAAAAGAGAGCACTTTTATGTTTCATTCTCACTGAGTAAGACAAAGGAAGACAAGCAAAATGAGGAGCTGGAAATATATTGAATACAATTGGATCCCATTGCTATGTTCATTCTTGGCTTTGGTGTCAGTGGTGCAGTTTTTACTACTACTTTATCCAAATATTTTATTGCCTTTATGCTTCTGTGGAACTTGAATAAGGAGATGGATCTTCTACCTTCAAAAATGGAAGGACTACGGTTTGATCGTTACATAGAATCTGGCTCTTGTCGCCAGTGCAGTTGCCAAAAGGGACTACAAGAAGGTGAAATCTGTTGCATTTCGTATACTTAAGATAGGACTGGGGTGTGGTTTAGCTTCAGCTGTGATTCTGTTTGTAGGTTTCACATTTTTTTTTATTTTTTTCAAAATTATTTACAAATGATGCAGCTGTCTTTGAAATTATGACTTCTAGAGTCATGTTTGTTGCTGGAACTCAACCATTTAATGCCCTTGCATTTGTGTTTGATGGAATTCATTATGGAGTATCGGACTTCGCATATGTAACATATTCAATGATAGTTGTTGGAACGATATCCTCTGCATGGTTGGTGGTTGCATCATCTACTTTGGGTCTTGGTGGAGTCTGGATAGGTTTGGGTCTTTTCATGGGTTTACGCATGGTAGCTGGATTCTTGAGACGGGGTGCTAAAAGTGGCCCTTGGTATTTCTTGAGACAAGCCGTGGAGGAATAGGATAATGGAACTTGAATAACAGATCTTCCCCAAGTAATTCTCTTGCCAAGTCATTCAGCTTTGGACCAGGTGTTGTATTATCTGGTATTTATTACCATGTAAAGAAGCTTCTAATAGAGGTAGTTTTGTGCAACTGAAATTGAAGAAAGATGAAATCGAAGTCTGCATGGTTATATCCTATAACTTTGAAGCAATATATCCAATTTTTTCTCATGTGGCTATCTAGTTGTAAAAATACAATGAAATATATGATGAA
>MU224790.1:10372599-10394199 GCA_018584345.1 Thuja plicata
AGACTATGAATCAAATCAGGAAGCATGCACATCAAACTATCACTTTGAATAAGTTCTATTGGTTTATCCAAGGGACTAATTGTAAAATGATAATGAAACTATTACACATGTGAAAGAAAAAGGACTTGTCTTTATTGATTTTCAAAAAGTAGTACATCCAGGTCCATGTTTATACTTGTTTATTAAAAACTATCCAAATATGTGAAATTGTATTATATTGTATTGTCTCTTTACATTTTATATTATGCATATATATGTGTTTGAGTGGCTTTCACACCTCTTTAAGGGGAAAAGACACAACCCTTATTACAAAATATTTTGAAAAAACAATAAACTAACTAAAAAATAACTACCTAACTTTCGGATTTGGCTGTGGTCGAAAATCCAAAACACATTGGGAAAAGCTAAGATTTTTTCTAGAGATAGGAAATTTAATTTCCTGAACTGGGTCAGTTTTAGATTTTTAAAATTCGACCATCTTCAGCCTCTGTCCGCATCATCTTTGTAGCAGGTTGAAATTCTAGTATTTTCTGAAGGCTTCGATTAGTTAGTTCAATTTATTTGTGTCATAAAGCTTCCTTCCTTTAATTTTTTTAGTATGGAGAAAATTTCTTCTTGATAATGGATTGGGACTTCTAAATTCTCAAAATTTAGGGTACCACCAAACCCTTCCCATAATTTTATTTAACCAAGGGCCATGTGAATCCCACAATGTATTTGCAAGTTAGGGGCACATCTCTGCAAGACCCTAATGAAGCGTGGGTTTCTAGACCAGTCCTAGCAAAAAAATGAATATCTCCCTTTATCTTCCACCAAAAAAAGTTAGAAAAACAGAATTTGAGGCAAAAAAAATCTAATATCCAATCATGGAGAAAAAAAATACCTTCCAATCACAATGCAATCGTACAGTACAAAAATAAGAGATAGTTTCTAGAAAAACAATATTTTATTCCTTTAATTTTGCCACCAAATTCTGCATGCATGAACATCTACCTCTTTTTCGACATTAATGGACATATATGCATCCAATAAAATGTCCATAACCAATTTTAAAACCTTTTGTACTATTGGGGAGGTTGCAAGAAAACTGCATTTAAAAGTTGCAAAAAGCTGCTAAGCAACTTTTGCAACTCTAGCAATATTTTTGTAAATTTATTGTCTTTTACTACCTAGGACCTCCAAAGACCTTAAATGAGTGAATTTCCACTCAATAAAACCTAAGACACCTAAAAAAAACAAATATCAACAAATATTTTCCCTTTGACCAAGTTTGACCACAAGGTTTATAGGTGCACCTTGGGCCAACTATTCTTACAAATGGGCCTTTATTAAATCCAATGGATCCAATGATCCTTAAGGAATCTAAGGCCTATCAAATCCTATTTTATTACATATTGAGAGGGGTGATCCTACACCATACTCCCTTGGCTTTGATAACTCAATTTCCCACTTGGGAGAAACTCCTCCAATGTAGTAACATGCTTGGCTATGGTCTGCTCATCCATCCATGTAGCATCCACATCAGGTAGGCCTTTCCATTTTACGAGATAGTGCTTGTAAGTTTTCCTCATTTTTTTACCACCTTTGTGTCCATGATCTTCTCCAATTGTATTGGTTGGTTAGGAGGGAGATCCTTAATCCATTTAACCTATATTCACCCTCTTCATCCTTTAAGGAAACATCAGAACCTGCATCACCCTTGAAAGGAGTGAGATTAGGGACATTAAAAATTGGAGAAATGAAAACAATAGGAGGTAGAGAAATTTCATAAGAATTTTATCCAAACTTGTGAATGATTTAACAAGGCCCTATCTTTCTCATCTGCAACTTGGTGTGCTTTCCTTTAGGTAGCATGCCCTTCTTAAGGTGTGCCCATACTTTTTCTGCCACTTTAAAAGTAAATTGTCTCCTCTTTTGGTCTGCCTGAACCTTATACCTCTATGTGTTGGATTTGAATGTGGCCTTGAACTGCTCATGTAATTGTTTTATTAGATATACTATTTCATCTCCATTTGCACTTACCTTGAATTCATTTGGTAGATCCTTAACTCCATAACTCCTCTAGGATGTAATCCATAGTTGATCTGATAGGGTGTCTTACCAGTGCTTCTATTAGTCGTATCATTATAAGAATACTCTGCTTGAGAGAGAATATAATCCCACGATTGACCATATTTATTTGTGAGGCATTTTAAGAGATTTCCTAGGGACCTGTTCACTATGTCAGTCTACCCATCCTTTTGAGGATGGCATGCATAAATGAATGAAAGGTTTGTGCGAATATTTTCCCAAAGGGTCCTCCAAAAGTAACCTTGGAATTTTACATCTCTATCTGACACAATGGAGAGAGGTAAACCATTAATTCTAACAAATTATTTGAAGAAAGGATTAGCAATGTTAGATGCATCATTAGTTGATTTTCAAGGGACAAAGTGGGCCAATTTTATGAATATATCCACTATGACAAAAATGTTATCAAATCCCTATTTTGTTCTAGGAAGTCACATAATGAAATCCATGCTCATACTTTCCCATGGTTTTGATGGAATTGTTAGGGGTTGATAGAGACCTTGGTTAGTACTAACCCCTTTAGCCTTGTAAAAAAATGGTACAATACTCCACAAATCTCCTTATATGCATCTACATTTTGGGCAAGTAATAGTGTCTAGTAACCAATTCAAGAGTCTTATCTATACCAAAGTGACCACTCAATGTTCCACAGTGCTTTTAATTAATCAAGTTACTCCTGATGGAGTATTTTAGGATGCATAGTTGTCCCTCCTTAAATAGAAGAACCTTTTGAATTAAGTAATCAAAATATAAGGTATGAGAAGTATCAAAAAATGTAGTGCAAACATGATAGATTTGTTGGAATTATGATAAGTTTTTAAGGAGATATGCAAAGTGGTCATGAGTGGATGCATAATTGGTTGTCCTTGATGATAATATATTCAGATATCATGATTATAGTGATTGGTTAGAACCGTACATGATTGGTAAAACAAAGATCAAATATATATGTTGGCTTGTGTTCAGGAAGAACAATATAAGTCAGATTGTGGTAGTGATCGAGTTAAGGAAAGATTCATATGTTGTTCTCAAAGATACAATATTTATATGGTATAAGGAATCTATGATTCTAGCCATGAATTATTTTTTTGAGTGATGATAGAATTTTCAGTGTCACAGACACTAAGATAGACAAAACTCTTATGTTCTTGATCAACCGGTCAATAGATCACAGATCGGTGAGTGGTAAAGTATATGCGATCATTTCTAATGATTTGGTAACATGGAATAAAGGTTATACATCCAATGTATTGGTATTTACAAGATCAATGCAAGCATTTAAGAAAGATTTAAGGTGTTGCATTGGAGAAGTAAAAACATGTTTTATTATCTAGGAGATATAAACTTGAAAATCTTATCATGACCTAACATGTTCATGATATATTATTTCTTTCATCAAGATTATAAATTTGACACATGGTGCTATCCTAGGAAAGTAATTTGAAGATAAATCTTAAGGCAGTGCAAGATGTTTATATATAGGTACTTCTCTTATTAAACAGGTTGTTGAGAAAAGAATAAAGGAATTTTTGTTGAAGAGTTTTTGGGTGATTAGGGTTTTTATGATTTCAAGTTGAAGTTGAGGTTAGAGAGCAGAGAACAAGTTACAGAGTATAGTAAATTAAAAAGGATCTGATAGGAAATCAATGCCATTGTAGAAATCAAAAATCTTGTTATTCCCTAATAGTTGTAGCATGTCAAATCCTCTAACAAGGTGAACTATAACAAGTTCTTATTTGTAAATCCTTTAACAGGGTAGCTTCTTTATTGAGGTTTTAAATCCTCTAGCGAGGAAGATCATAGCTGCTCTTATTGTACTCCTTATAGTGTACTAATCACTTCTAACATGGTGAACCCTTAGAAAGGGTATTTGTAGCTCCTAATAGGGCAAACTCATCTACTGCAGTATTGGGCTTGTAGGTGTCATCCCCACTATGGTTTTTCCCTCTGACAATGGTTTTCGTGATAAAATACTTGTGTTATTAAATTCATGGATGCTTGATGTTGTTTGTTGTTATTTGTTTATTTCATTCATATGCTTTGAGGTTAATAAGTTGCTGGTTGAGTTAATCAGATTGGTAGCTGAATTAGGTCTATACCTATTTGTACTGATTCACCCCCCTCTCAGTCACAAGTTATCCTACAAGATTTCTCCAAAATATGATTCATCCTTATACAACACCTTGAGGGCATCAATCCCTATTCTTTTTAATTGTATTTATTGTATCAAATTGACTCTCATGCTGAGAACATCTACTACCTTATTAGCTTGGCCATTTTTGTGTTTTATGGTAAAAGTGTAAGCTTGCAATTGTTCTACCCATTTCATGTGTTTGCAACTTAACTTCTCCTATCTATTTAGATAGCTTAGGGAATGATTATCTATGAAGACAATGAATTCATTGGGTAGAAGGTAATGTCACCACTTTTTAAGGGCTTCAACCATGGCATAGAGCTCTAGGTCATAGGTGTTATAGTTCTTCTTATCCTCATTAAGTTTCTCTAAGAAGAAGGCAATGTGTCTTCCCTCTTGGCTAAGTATTGCCCCAATAGCTAGGTTTCTTGCATCCATTTCCACAGTAAAAATCTTATTAAAATCAAGGAGAATAAGAATAGGAAATTATACTACTCTATTCTTAAGGTATTAAAATTCTTCATCTACCTTAGTGTTTCATTCAAACTTTACCTTCTTGCCTCCTTTGATAGTGTCCAACAGTGGTACACAAATTTGACTGAAACTCTTGATGAATTTCATATAGAATGTTTCTAAGCCATGAAAGCTTCTAAATTCACCTGAGGTCTTTGGGGTTGGCCAATTCAAAATTGCATCCACCTTTTCTAGATCCATCTTTAATGTTCCCTTTGAGATGACAATGCCAAGGTATGTAAGCTCTTCCTACAGAAAAGTACACTTCTCTAAATTTACCATCAATTGGTGTTCATGGAGTATTCATAGGACTTGATTGAGATGATCCAAATGTTCTCCCTTTAACCCACTAAAGACAAGTATACCATCCAAGTATACAACAATAAATTTACCAATGAAATCATGGAGCTCTTCATTCATTAATCTCATGAATGTACTAGGAGCATTTCTAAGACCAAAAGGAATTAAAATCCATTCATACAACCCATCTATGGTTTTAAAATCCATTTTCCACTCATCTCTTGACCTTATCATAATTTGATGATAGCCCGATTTAAGGTTTATCTTGGAGAAATGGCATGCACCCCCTAACTGATCTAGTAAGTCTTCAATTATGGGAATTGGAAATCTGTATCTGATTGTAATTTTATTTATTGCCCCAAAGTGAATGCAGAGCCTCTAGTTTCCATCCTTCTTGGGTGCCAGCACACTAGGTACTACACATGGGCTTAGGCTCTATTGAATTAAGCCTTTATTTAGTAAATCCTGCACGTGTCTTGAAATTTATACATTCTGATAAGGGGTTAACTTATAAATTTCCTTTTTGGGTAAAGATGCACCAAGGAAGAAATCAATATGATTAAAAATGTCTCTTAATTGTGGGAGGGCATCAAGTAAGTCTCCTACAACTATACTTTTGTATTTATCCAATAATTCATCAACCTCCTTGGGTATCTTCTTAGTCTTTTCTTTGTCCACTTTCTCCTTGGGTTTAAATACTAAAGAATGTCCTACATCTGCCTCTTTGATGGTTTCTATCATCTCATTTTCCCCTACCAATATGATCATTGGTTCCTTCTGCTTATCAAATTTTGGATCAGGCAAGGTTTTCATGGTCTAACTTTTCCCATCTTGTTGATGGTGTAGGGTTTCTTCATCCCATTATGATGGGCCTTAATGTCATATTGCCAAGGGTGACCTAGCAGTACATGACATGCATCCATCACTAAAATTTCACATAACACCTTATCTTTGTATTCTCCAATTGAAAAGTCAACCCATGCCTACTAATCAACTAAAGTTTGTTTCCCCTTTGTAAGACAAGACACCTTGTAGGGGTAAGGATGAGGAAATCTTATTCAAATTCAACTTTTCTATCATTTATTTAGATACCACATTTTTCTGTGCAACCAGAATCAATAATGATTTTCTAGACCTTACCATGGCTTTTGCAATTTGTTCTGAAGATGGTCTTCCTTTGTGGTGGCTCTTGGGTTTCAGGGACCTTCAATAGAGTCCTTATCATCATTAGAAATACTTCCTCTTTTGGATCCAAATCCTTGGAGTTGAGTTGACACTTTGGGCATCATCTTGGATCAATTATGTTCTTCTATCACCTCATGTGTTTGATCCTATCCTTTCTGGGCATCTGTGGGCAGGATGACCCACTTTATTGTAGTTAAAGAATCTTAAGGGACCCCATTTATTCTTCCAAACCTTCCTCCTCTATTAGATCTTACACCTCTGAAATTACCTCTAGAACTACCCTCCCCATGAGAGCCTTCATAATTTGACTCTCCATGAGGTATGAAACTCTATCCTCTTCCACTAGACATTCCTCTTCCTCTAGCATTCCTTCCCCTTCCTCTATTATTTGTCTCTTGTCTTCTTTTTATCTTCTCTTCTACCTTCAATGCCAATTGATAGCATATATGAACTGTATTAGGGCTCAAAAGATTCAATTCATCCTAGATATTTATCCTTAGGCTATTTAGATACCTGGCCACCTTTTCACTTTCAGTCGCACCTGTCTTGGACTTCATGCTAGGCTTATAAAATTCTTCAATATAGGTATTGACATCCATTTCCTTCTATCTCAAATTGTGTCTTCTCTTATGAAGTTGGACTTCATAGTCTTCTGGTATACAAGTTTCTTTAACCTTAGTAGCCATTATGATCCATGTAGATATCATACTTTTCCCCTCCACCCTTTTTCCGTGGATGAAGTTCCACCATGTCAACACATTGTTCCTCTGGTGTCAACACATATTTGAGGATCTCAGGATTTTATGGGGTGGAATTATTGGGGTTAAGGAAATACTAGACCTTCTCAAGCACAAGATCCCTAGTGAACGCTTCTACCTTAGGAATTTTTTCATCTTAAAAATTAATCTTGTTGGTTAGATCCAGGGTGGTGGTATCTACCTATTTACACTTTTTCTTATTTTTCCCTCTGGGATGCTGCAATGGAACATTCTCCTTGGAAGGAACATCCTCTTCCATATTTTTGTTTATCAGAGGAAAGTTCATGCTGAAAGAAGATGAGCTCATCGATTTTTGGCTGGGACTCATAGATTAAAGGGGTTCTACGCCAAGTCCAAATGTGACTCCTTGTTCCACGGAGGCAGCAAGCTTCCGCGAATGATGAAACTTCTCATCCAACTTCTCAATAATTACCTTTTTTGGTTCATTATTCAAGAGATTTGGCTTCTCAAATGAGGTAACATTTTTATTCTTGTCCCACCTCTCATATTGTTCAAAGGGTTGGGATTTTTCCTTTTTCTTCCACCTTGAGCTACCTCTTATACATCAGAGGTCGAAAACTAAGTGACTTCTCTAGATGACTTCCTAGGTGATCATCCTAATGTCAAACTTTTCTTGCTCATCCCATACAATCCTTAGGATAATCTCATCTCCTATCTTTTATTGATAAAAAAGTGGGGTCCAAGATGGCCTCGGTATCTTTGAAACCCCTCAGAAATCTCTATAGGACAAAATCTACCATCTTCTCAGTCATAATCTAGTGGTACTGGCGACGATGTAGATCAAAATTGTTTGACCAATCATCCCAAAAATTTTCTAGATGGGGCACATGGCCTTTATATGTTCTAGGAAGTGCTTGTTGGTTCTCAAATCAATGGATTGGATTTCCTATGGAATTTCCAATCCAATGGTGGGAAACCCAATTGACTTGGCCAACTAACAAGCTTCAACTAAGCAAAGTTGAAACTTTTGCAATTCTAGCTCTGCAATACCAAGGCTGGTAGGCCTATACCTTGATTTCTCCTTCAAGGCTTTTTATAGAAGATGATATACACTTCAAACTTCTCTTTCAAGCATGGAAAGGCACTTTGAAAGAAATCAAATTGTAATCTATACACATGAAACTACAAAAACTAAATGCTTTGCAAGATTTATAAGAATTCTTTATAAGAATGTAAATATAAATAAATGAATGCTAGAATATCTCAACAACATAAAACAATGAACCATGTGATTATATCCAACAATGAATTAGATCAGTGCCTCTATCAACTTGGGAAATAGAGTCAGTCCAATTCAATCCTATGTACAACTTTGCAAGATAGTATATATTCCAATACCATCAACTATTCAAATGTTATAGATGCAGAGAGAATAAGTCTATTTATATCTTTGTTAGTTAAAATGAATTTAAATCCTATGGTTAGGAGACCAATTGAACAAGAAGCTGGAAACACTAACTTTTCACAAACTCCTTGATGATCAAACAACAATATAAGACATATAATATCTCTACACAAGAATATCTAAAATAGCAATTGAAATTACTTCAATAATTGCAAAGGACTAACTGAAATGAATTGAACCCTTTTACCACAAGTGAGACAGAAACACTTATCTTTTATTGATCTTAAAAAATAGTACATTTGAGTCCATGTTGCAATTGTGATCCAAAATAGAACAAAATAATAATGACAACCCTCTCCACATGGTCTTGGTATCCCTATTAATATTAAATCCAAGGTATGCATACAAGATTCAAACCGATGTGCCTTTTGATAACTAAAACCTAATCCTATGATCAACAACTGAACATTAGTTACATTGAGGAATGATCAATCATCCTTTTAAAAATGATTGTTGACCATAAGGAAAACAAACAATAATCACTTAAAAAAACATTTTTGATTTGTTTTAGACAATCCAGAATAATGATAACTTGTCAAGTCCTTATATCATGTCTGATATAACAATGATTTTTCATTATGGTTATCATAATAGTTCAACTGCATGATCATCTACATGTTTCTTCTCCTGAGAATGGATATTAACTCGGGTATGTCGAAGAGCTTTATCATTGAGAATAGAAAACTTGAGTTCTCAACCACCCTCTGGTATCCTTCATCTTCTTAAAAATTCCTCCAAGTATGTCTTCTTGTATCCTCTTCTAGTATCTCATCAAAGTTGCTTTGTTCTATTGGCAGATGACTCCATGCTTTGCCACCAAAAACCTTGCATGTCGACGATGTATTAATTAAGTATATGAAAAACTTGTTAACATAAAATATATTTAAAGAAATAAATATCAAAGAAAAATCCCTGTCGATGCCATCACCCAAACTTAATACTCCTCTGTTCATCAAAGACACATGGCATCATCGCCTAATGTCTTAAGGGATAAAATTATTGCATCTTTCCATCAAGGAAACATGCCCACCTTCGATGCTTTCCAAGATTTAATAGATGATTATGTCTCTCATGCTTTGTGGGTCCAGGATGTGTGTCAACACATCACGATGCCTCAAGTTTAACAGTCACACATCTATAGCTTTGAGGCATAATGCCCATCGTTGATCCACACCAACTTAACCACCAATTAACCCTTGACTCTATCGTTAACAATCTGTCACCTTTAAGGGTCGGTTAAGTTATCATAGTTGATTAAAACCACATGATAAATTATGAGGATTTTAGTAGCTCATCTTTTATTCCAGTCTTGTAATCTGACGTGAAACCCTGTCATCCTGTCTATCCAATTATGTGTTTCCACCTATATCCTCACTGTCATACTGCTTCAGGACTCAGTGGGTCTGGGACATGTGTCAACATCACGCATTCCCTTAAGGTTAAAGGTTCTGCATCTTGGCTTTGAGTCATTATGCCAACCATAGATCATATCTAGACTTTAACCATGCATCATCCTTTTTACCTCTTGGACTTCAGTGGGACTAGGACACGCATCAAAATTGCATGATGCCTTAACGACAAAGATCATCTATCATCTGCCTTTAGGTATAGTGCTAGCTGTCGATTTCAATTTGAAGATTAATAAGATAGATTTTCATAAAGAGACCACGAAATACATGTAACAAATACAAATATGAATTCAAATTTAAAAATGCACGCCGAGGAATGCAGGAATTGAACCCTGGCATAAATAATAAGATAAATGCATGAATTAGTAGGATAAATTCCCAAGTTAGAATAATGCACGCATAAACTATAAATTAAAGGCATAAATTATCAAATAAAAGGATAAATAACAATGATAATGGAATGGAATATACTTCCATGAATTGTTTAAACATGTATTTTTGCTTGGAATATTCTTTCATCATTCTTTCTGTTAGGGCATTAGGTAGAAAAGTGTCCAATTTCTTTACAATTAAAGCATATCAAAGGCAGTTTACCCTTATATCTTCCTTTGCCTTTGTGAAATCTTCCAACCATTAATGTTTCAAGTTCATCAAGTTCTTTATCATCACTGTCAATGTTATTTCTTATCATGTGTTTACTACCAGATTTACTAATTTTTAGAGAAGACATAAATGCAAATTCCATAGTAGGTACAACACTGTTGTAAAAAATGTTTAGCTCAAAAGAAATAAATCTACCAACAAGACTATCAACAGTAATATTGTTTCCAAGTGCTGCTCTCATTTCATGTATTACAGAGACTCTTATAGAATAAATAGGCAATAAAGTTCTATGAATCTTACTTAGAATAGTGTCTTCATTGATAGTTCCACCTACTCCTCGAATATAATTTACAACCTCCTTGAGTAGGGTACTATACTATTTTATGTTCTCTCCTTCTTTCATTCTCATGTCATCAAATTTTCCTCAGAGACTTTCAACTTTAGCTCTTTTTACATTTGCATCTCCTCCATAAACTAGTGTAAGCTTGTCCCACATCTTCTTGGCTGATGTACATGTCTTGATATCTTCAAATTATGCATCAGTGAGTGAAGAAGAAATTTATACCATCATAGTGTTATGTTCATGTTTTTCTTTCATCTGATTAACAGTCAAAGGTCTAGTAGGTAGGATGAATTCATTGTCTAGGTATAGCGTTATGTTATCTCCAATCCCTATTAGGTATAGTCTCATTCTTCTCTTCCATGTTGATAATTTCTCCTTGTTCATCTTCGATGAGTCTCTCTTATACATCTTGTGATCTTTAGATTAATTCCTTTAAAACTTTCCTTCTAAGCACACTTTCTCTGATACCAATTGTTAAATAACTAAGGGGGGGGGGTGAATTAGTTAGCTCTCAATTATCATATAGTCCCAAATTCTCCCAGATGTATATAATAACAATTTCAAACATATAATTCAACTCGGTGAAATGTATATTGTAATCTCAAACTTTTAGTCCTATACCGAGTAGCAGTAAATCAATACTGTGATTACCGATAAATGCAGATAAAGTAACATGTAAAGAAAAATAACAATCCACAACAATCATACACATTGACACATATTTTTAACGTGCAAACCCTGCTAAGGGAAAAATCACCTGGGACCAGTAACCCAAAATATTTCACTCTTCTAAAGTGAGCTCGGTTAAGAACCAACCCTGTTAAACATTACAATGCACACTGTAAATGTGACCTGGTTAGAAGATTTAAAACTAAGATTTCTATCTTGACCAATCATTCCCTATGGGGTCAACAAGAAAACACTCAACATTCATTAGAATGTCATAATAAAGACTTTCACGTCGTACTCAGTTAAGAGATTTGTCTGTAACAATGGTTAAACTGATACAGTAATGATCTTATTCAAATACAACTTTGTTTGCAGATTTTTAGATCTATGCTAAGTACATAATACCTCTGATCAATTTTTCACTTAAGTTCATCTGATTCTTCATACTCTATTTTGCTTGGTTAATGATCTTTCCTCTGTTGCTCGGTGTTGTCTACAGAAAACGCTCAATTTTGTCTTTAACCAGTTTGATCACTCATGCATAAAATTTGCATGTGTGTGAATCATAGCATCATGTGATTCATAATGAATCTCTTGTCTCTTATATAGACATCATAACTCATTTAATTTACTTCCTTTATATTTTTCTGCTTAATCTCCATCATTGATTTTTCAGCTTAAACCTTCCTCAGCAGTTGTGTTAAAAAAACATTTCAATCTTCTTCATCTAATCTTCCTTGAATTTTCATAATTGTTTGATCATCATAACAAATCTTAACATTTACCTCAGAATCATCAATTTCTAGCTCATCATTCTTTTCAGCCCTGATTTGATTAAATTGCTCGGTCAATACTGTGTTGTCTTAGTGATCCTTAGCTCGGTTATCACTATGCTTGGTATACACTGTATTTACCCAGTGTTCACTCTTACTCAATGTATACATAACTCTTCAATTATCGACCACATAAAATTTTTTTGTTCCAGATATTTAGTCTATATTAGATGTTTGTTACCATAATGATACTCAAATAAGTTGACATCAATGACAATACATTAACTGATTAATGTCAATCATCACATCTATAACTCAGTTGACTATCAAAAAAATGAATTCAAACATACAATCGGTGGTAATTCATCAATCTCTCCCTTTGGAATTGATGGAAACACAATATTAAATATGCAATATAAAAATGCCATAGAATGCCAAACTTTTGTTCTATAACTGCAAAAAGTTGTAGCTCTCCCTAGCTTGAATATATAAAATGTTTCAGCATTAAAAACTCACAATGCAAACTCTCCTTGTAGTTTTGCCTCTTCTCTTCTTGAATCTCTCTGTAGATAGATATGCCATTTATCCCTTTATAATTCTCTCCCTTTGATGGGTAGATATTTTATTGAATCTTCTCTCCCTTTGACAACAATGCAAACAAAAAAATATATAGATCTCCATTAGCCAAAAAAATATCTCTGGTTTTCGGTGCAATAAAATAAGTACCTTGAAATGTACTAATATATCTGTGTCAGTCTAGTTGGGCTTTGCATCAACATGATTGATATTTTGATTTCATGTAGGTTGATGCAACCTCCTAGTCAGCTTGGTGACCAATAGACAAGGGATGAACCCCTAGTCTAATCCTCAAGTACTCAAATGTATCCTTTGGTAACGATTTAGTGAATATGTCTGTAAGTTGTTCTTTTGATTGTATATATTCTAGTATAACTTGTTTCTCTTGTACTTGTTCCCTCAAGTAGTGATATTTGATAGATATATGCTTTATCTTTGCATGCATCATAGGGTTCTTTGAAATATTTATTGCACTAGTATTATCACAATAAATTATCATTGGGTCAGTGATCTCTTCATTCATACCTTTCAAAATTTGTTTAATCCATGCAATGTTCGAACAATTTGCAACAACAACAACATATTCTAGTTCTGTAGTTGACTGAGATATGCATCCTTGCTTTTTACTTATCCAAGTAACTAATCTTTCTCCTATAAAGAATGCTCCACTAGTAGTTCTCTTTCTATCATCAATGTTCCCAGCCCAATCAACATCTGTATAAACTTTCAGTTCAAACTTGCCTTCTCTTTTGTACCATAATCCATAATCTTCAGATATCTAAAAATTCTCTTTACAACAGTCATATGTGATTATCTGGGATTAGCAGAAAATCTTGCTATAATTCCAACTGTGTGTGCTATGTTTGGTCTGGTGTGTACAACATACATCGAGTTTCCAATCATAGATCGATACAATGTCTGATTTACCTTAGGTGTCTTATCTTATTTTGTTAATTTGCATCCTGTCACAATAGGTGTTTCAACTGGTTTAGATTCTTCCATTATGAATATCTTCAATACTTCCTTGATGTATTTTGATTGAGTAATGTAGATGCCTTCAGTCTGTTGTAAAATTTGGAAGCCAATAAAAAATTTGATCTCTTCAAACATTGACATTTCAAATTCTTTGCTCATTTCATCATAAAATGATGTGCATAAGTTATCATTTCCTCCAAATATAATATCATCAACAAAAATTTCAGCAATAAGAGTTTTATCATAATTTCCTCCTTTCAAATGCAAATTGTTGTTATCACTTGTTCTAATAAATCCAATGCTAATAAGATAGGAGTGTTGTCTTTCATACCATGCTCTCGGTGCCTGCTTCAGTCCATATATTTCTTTGTGTAACTTACATACCATATTTTCTTGATCACGATTGACAAATCCTTCAGATTGTTCAATGTAATACCTCTTCTTCCAGTATTCCATTCAAAAATGAAGATTTAACATCCATTTGATATAATTTGAATCCCTTATATGTAGCATATGCACTTAATATTCTAACTCCTTCAAGTCTAGCAACGGGTGCAAAAGTTTCTCCATAATCAATACTTTCTTCTTGTGCATACCCTTTGCATACTAGTCTTGCTTTGTTTCTGGTTACATCTCCATTCTCATCCAATTTGTTTCTGAATATCCATTTGGTGCCAATGAAATTATTGTCACTTGGTCTTGGTACTAATTTCCATGTTTTTATTTTCCATATCTGCTCAATTTCTTCATTCATTGCAATAATCCATTCTTCATTTTCAAGTGCATCTCTAACATTTTTAGGCTCTAATTCATTGATCAAACATGTGTTTTCTTTCAACTTACTTCAGGTCATCATCCCAGCTCTCTTATCTCCAATAATCTGATTCTATGGATGATGTCTTCTTACGTATTTTGTAAGTATAGGTTCAATTATTTATTCTTCAGTGTGTTCTCCAGTAGGTTCATTGTGTTCTTGATCATGATCTTCAGTTGCAACATTTTCCTGATTCTCGGTTGGTGCTTCCTGTTGCTCGGTAACATTACCCTGTTGCATGGTAAAATTAGGTATCTGCATAGGCAAAGTGTCTAGCTCTTCAATGTAGACAAATCTATTATAATCTTCTAGTTCTTTCATGCTTTCCTCATCATTCTTCTCAGCAAATTCATCAACTCTCACATTTGCACTTTCAATGATCTTGTTAGAAATCTTTTTCAAATATTTATAGGTTTTTCTTTTAGTAGAATATCCAAGAAATATTCCTTCATCACTTTTTGAATCAAATTTACTATTTCTCTCATCTTTCATAATATAAAAATGACTTCCAAATTTTCTAAAATATCTCACATTAGGTGTATAACCATACCATAATTCATAAGGTGTTTTGTTTGATCTTTCTTCAGTTGTACTCGGTTCAGTGTGTATACAACAGTACTTACAACTTCTCTCCAATATCTTTGTGCAACATTCTTTTCAATCATCATTGTTCGAGCACAATCCAAAATTGATCTATTTCTTCTTTTAGGAATTCCATTCTTTTGTGGTGTCCTAGGTGCATAAACCTGTCTCTTAATTCCATACTAATTACAAAAGTTAGTGAACTCATCAGAAATAAATTCACCTCCTATATCAGATCTCAAACATTTCAGTTCTCTACCACTTTATTTTTCCACTTTATCTTTGTACCATTTGAACATCTTAAAAGATTTAGATTTTTCTTTTAGGAACATGACATTCATCATTCTACAGTAGTCATCAACAAATAAAATAAAGTATCTGTCCCCATAATAACTCTGTGTTGTCATTGGTCCACATAGGTCTGTATGAACTATCTCCAAAGTAGCATTAGATGAATAATTCTTTCTCTTTAAACTAGATTTTAACATTTTCCCATTTGACAATTCTTGTACATTACATGGTCTGGTTTAGATAAGCTTGGTAAGCCTCTAACTTTTCTTTTCTTACTAATCTTAACCATGTTGTCAAAAGTTACATGAAAAAGCCTCTTATGCCACAACCATACATCTTCATTCTTAGTCATTAAACAAGGAGTTTTAGCAGTGTCAAGATAGAATATATTACCTTTAGATTGTTTACCAGTGCCGATCAACTTTCCCGATCCATCACAGATTCTAGCTTTTCTATTTTCAAATGCAACTCAGTGACCTATATTATTCAACTCTGAAACACTCAACATATTATAATTAAGTCTTATCACCCAATATGCATTCTCACATTTGATTTGATTGTTCAACAATATAGTACCTTTTCCTTTCACTTGATAAGGGGTATCATTTCCCATTCTAACATATCCACCATTATAATGCTCAAGAAATTCAAAATTTTCTTTATCTCCAGTCATGTGATGTGTGCAACCACTATCAATAAACCAAATGTCATGTTTTCTTACTTTAGAAATAAGTGTTGTTTCAACATACCTTTCATCTTCTTCTGAATCTTCTTTCAAAGCTACAAATACTGTCTCAATATATTCATCAGTGTTGGTATTAGTGTCCTTATCTTTATCTTCAAAAATGTAACAAGCCTTCTATCCTTTGTCTTTGTAAGCTCAGTTATTCCTTCTCTCATACTTTTGGTTGCTTCTGTATCCTCGATCATATTTTCTGTCATTAGATCTTTCATTTATTTCATCATTCTTTCTATTAGGGCATCGAGCAACAAAGTGTGCAATTTCTTTACAATTAAAGCATATCAAAGGTAGTTTAACCTTATATCTTCCTTTACCTTTGTGCAATATTCTAATAATTAATACTTCAAGCTCATCAAGTTCTTTATCATCACTTTCACTGTCACTATTATTTCTTATCATGTGTTTTCTACCATATTTACTAATTTTCAGAGAAGACATAAATGCAGATTCCATAGTAGGTACAATACTGTTGTCAAAATTGTTTAGCTCAAAAGGAATCAATCTACCAACAAGACTATCAAAAATAATATTGTTTCCAAGTGCTGCTCTCATTTCATGTATTGCAGAGACTCTTATAGAATAAATAGGAAATAAAGTTCTAAGAATATTACTCACAATAGTGTCTTCATTATAAGTTCCACCTACTCCTTGAATAGCATTTACAACCTCCTTGAGTCGAGTACTATACTGTGTTATGTTCTCTCCTTTCATTCTCATGTCATCAAATTTTCCTCAAAGACTTTCAATTTTATCTATTTGTACATTTGCATCTCCTCCATAAACTAGTGTAAGCTTGTCCCACATCTTCTTAGATGATGTACATGTCTTGATATCTTTAAATTCAACATCAGTGAGTGAAGAAACAATTTTTACCATCAATGTGTTGTGTTCATGTTTTTCTTTCATCTGATTAATAGTCAAAGGTCCAGTAGGTAGGATGAATTCATTTCCTAGGTATAGCATTATGTCATCTCCAATCCCTGTCAGGTATAGTCTCATTCTTCTCTTCCATGTTGAGAATTTATCCTTGTCTATCTTTGGTGATTCTCTCTTACACATCTTGTGATCTTTAGCTTAAGTCCTTCAAAACTTTCCTTCTATGCACACTTGCTATGATACCAATTGTTAGATAACTGAGAGGGGGGGGTGAATCGGTTAGTTCTCAATTAGCCTACAGTCACAAATTCTCCCAAATGTATATAACAATAATTTCAAACATATAATTCAACTCGGTGAAATGTATATTGTAATCTCAAACTTTTAGTCCTATACCGAGTAGCAGTAAATCAATACTGTAATTACCGATCAATGCAGATAAAATAATGTGTAAATAAAAATAACAATCCACAAAAATCATTAACATGGAAACCATGCTAAGGGAAAAACCTCCTGGGAGTGGCAAACCAAAATATTTCACTCTTCTGAAGTGAGCTTGGTTAAGAGCCAACCCTGTTAAAGGTTACAATGTACATTGTTAAATGTGACATGGTTAGAGAATTTAAAACTAAGAGTCCTCTCTTGACTAACCATTCACTATGGGGTCAACAAGAAAAAACTCAACATTCATTAGAATGTCATAATAAATACTTTCATGTCCTAATCAGTTAAGAGATTTATCTGTAACAATGGTTAAACCTATACAGTATTGATTTGATTCAAATACAAATATGTTTGTAGATTTTCAGATCTATGCTAAGTACATAATACCTCTGATCAATTTTTTCACTTCCTTTCATCTAATTCTTCATACTCTTTTCTTATCGGTTAATGCTCTTTCCTCTTTTGCTAGGTGTTGTCTGCAGAAAATGATCGGTTCTGTCTTTAACCTGTTTGATCACTCATGCATAAACTTTGCATGTGTGCACATCATAGCATCATGTGATTCATAATGAATCTCTTTTCTCTTATATAGACATCACAACTCATTTAATTTCCATCCTTTAGATTTTTCCACTTAAACCTTCCTCGGCAGTTGTGTTAAAAACATGTTTCAATCTTCTTCATCCGATCTTCCTTGAGTTTTCATAATCGTTTGATCATCATAACAAATATTATGATTTACCTCAGAAGCATCAATTTCTAGCTCATCATTCTAGTTAGCATCGGTTTGATTAAATTTCTTGCACAATACCATGTTGTGTTGGTGATCCCTAGCTCGGTTACCATTGTGCTCGATATACACTCTATTTATACGGTGTTCACTGTTACTCAGTGTATACAGAACTCTTCAATTACCGACCACATAAACTTTTTTTGTTCCAGATCTTTAGTTTATAATAGATGTTTGTTACCATAATGATACTCAAATAAGTTGACATCAATGAAAATACATTAACTGATTAATGTCAATCATGACATCTTTAACTTGGTTGACTATCAACAAAATGACTTCAAACATACAATCACTTGTAGTTCATCAAAGAAAGGGAGCTCAACGATTGATTTTGTGTTTTTTGGTTATCAAAGCATGCACCTCCAAAATCTGTTTACAAAATTCAAGAGAAAATTTTCTATAACTAAAATGTTGTGAAAGGAGGTGGGGCTTCTGGGAAAATCTCAACATGTGAATGCAGGTGTGTCATCTAAACTACAAAACCAACACCCCCATGGCTTGATCAAGGTCATCATCGCATTGGACAGTCGATATCAGACATCACCTCTGAGCCTTATTATCCTGTTATATATAATCGCATCATTGGCATGACAAAATGCACTAAAAAATATCTCTAGCCAAAGTTTTAGATAATGATCTTGGGAGTAGATCATTCTACTCATCTCCCCGCTATCCAAATTTCTCGACACCCTCAATGCGCTTAAGGCGAGCTTTTATCCACACCGCATATGAAGTCATGTAAAAATACTCTATTTCCTTCAACTCTGGAAGTTACTAATTGATATTATTTGAACTAATTTGGGCCCAATTGAAATTATTAGATCCTTTAATGATGATGATGATCATGATCATGAAATAACATATTTTGGCTTCTTACTCCTTTTGCATTCGAATCTCCTAAGATGCGTCTTAACATTGGGATCATCCCTTAGATGGGTGGGATGAAATCGACTTGTGAGATGGTTCTTTCCATCTTTGTTGCATTCTTTCACAATGTATTAAGCCAATTACTGTTCAAAAACTTCTTATTTTCTACCTCCATCTTCATATATTCATCCATGAAAAATGTCTTATCCATGGTCCCAGTATTTGATTTTTTGGGATTGCAAAGGATAGTGTGGGTGGAATCCACATCAAAAGTAGCCACATGGGTCTTGTTTGGCCAAGTGCACTTCCTAGTGGCCTCTCAATAATAACCGGCCAGAGTAGTAATGAGATTTGATCATTGCATCGATAGTGAGAAGGAAGAAACCTGTAGAAAATCACATATTTTGAGCCCATGGCTTATGTGATCTTCAGAGGGTAGTGCAGTCTCTACTGCAACTTTTATCAGTTGTAAATCATAATCTCCTAGATCTATATTTGTTATATTTTTCACTCCACTATCTAACTTAGAAATCTTGGCCTAACCCTTGTATATCTATCTCATGTTGAGGGGTGTCCTCTCAAGATCCTTTTCTACTTTAGTTTTCCTTCCTGATAGACTTGTAAGTTTTGACCCTAGTTCAACCTCTTGGGATGATGACGATCACACCATGTAATCTATAGTATTTACCTACAAAACCAAATAACTTAATTTTTTCATGCATCAAATAATAGATATACTAAAATTTTAACATACTACGAGGACTAGGGTCTAGGGATTCATTTAAGGGATTTCTTGGAAAAATAAGGGATGAGGTATGATGGGGTTTTAGGATGCAAAGCTCAAATTCATCAATTTTATCAAGGAATTAAACGGGATGAAGGAAGGCAATAATAAATTGTTGATTCAATGCAAGGCCTTCATATTTTTGTTGGTATATGGTGTAGAGGAATCCCAAGACATGAAGTTTAGAGCCCCCAAAAAAATTTAACATTTCTACCACTAGCAATTTTTGGGAGTCAGTCTTAAATTTATAGTGCGGGCTTCGGGGTGAAGATTTGTATTTGAAGTGAACGTTAACTTGACCAACTCTGAAAATAATTGAATCTTGGTCTTGAACATGAACGACAGGCCAAGAACCAAATTTATGGGCCATAAGGGCCAAATGCTAGTTGGTGAATATTTGGTATCTGGGTGAAAATGGTGTCAAACGAGGAATTTGAGTTGTTGGTTTCCTAACACATGGTCTGCAATTAGGCCAAAAAAAGTTAGGGAATGACTAAAAACCCTAGCAATCTCAGATTAAGAAGACTAGAAAATTTCCATAACTAACTTATGTTATGTGTTTTCTTTGGGAAGAGACTCTTTTGATGTAATCAGACCCTCTCAGAAATAGAGAGGTACCACTCGCATTGGGTGCCTTTTCATTTTATACCATGGATATCTTTCAAAAAGGCACCCAGATTCCTCACCCTTCCTGATGCATTGATTTTCTTTATTTTGATGGGATGGAATAGGAGGTACTCCTTTAAACAAGCACTATGATTTCAATAATGACGGAGGTACTTCTTTCACTGATCCATCACTTTTAGGATCATTATGGAATAGAGGGGATCTAGGGGTCTCATAGTAGCATATTGTGTGCTAAAAATGTGTCACACTTCTATGAGTCATTATATTCAAGATTGCTCAAGAATGAGGTCTCAAATGGTGACTCATATCTCTCTATTCATGGATTGAAAGGGTTTGTAATGGAGGCCCTCACATTGACCTAGTTTGTGCCCCTGCAAGTACACCATAAAAAAGGAGATTCAAAGAGGAAAAATAAGAATGCTAATCTCCATGATCATCAAGTATGCATGCAAATGAAAGCTATTCTATATGATAACAATGCAAGAAAGGAAATTAATCTATATGATAGCAATGCATGATTATTCTATGAAAGGAAGTACAAGTGCAAGATTAAGCTATGAAAGGAAATATGCAAGCTTAATCTATGGAAGAAAAAAATGAATTTAATCTAATATGAATCTAATCTACATAAATAGTCATGGATGCAAGAAGAAGAAGACAAGAAGAGAGAAGTTGCAATATCCAAGCCAAAGTGCTCAAATTCTCCTCCAAAATTGCTCTCCAAACCTGCAGCATAACAATACATAAAAATTCTATATCTCTGATTTGATCCCTTCTGATTTCTAAAATGAGGAGGGGGCTCCTTATAAAGGAAAGTGTGGAGAGAAAATGAATCCTCAAGAGCAATGTGGGATAAATCCCTAAAAAGGCAAGTAAGAGGAAAAAGCCCACCATTTAGGAATATGTGTGGAGAAAAAATGAGTTTTATTTATTTATTTATTTGATTTATTTCCTTTTTTTCATCAAAAAGAGAGCTTTAAGTGGGGATTTTATTTAATTAAAGAAGGATTTTCTTTCAATTAAATAAGATTATTTTATTTAATTAA
>MU224790.1:10394382-10407453 GCA_018584345.1 Thuja plicata
CAAGGAAATTGATTTGAATTAAAATGTTGCAAAGCATTGGTTCAGGAAATTGATAAATTAATTCTGTCATTTGATAAATTGAAGAATGGGGACCCATAGTCTAGGTGACCATTTTAGGGTGCATACATTTGCCCCTCTTTGACTAATGTGATATATTTATGGGAACACATGTAGTCAAAGAATGCAGTTGAAGTGTGAGATTGATTTGGGATCACAAAAAAACACAGACATCAACACTATTGCAAATAAGTAATTGACATCAAAACAAAGATAAGCTGATTGCAAAAAAGACAAGGTCAACATCATTGTAAATAAGTAATTGACATGTCTGAGATAAGAATCTCAAGCAAGGTTGGCCCAAGCGGAACAAATGATAGGATTGATAAAGCTAAATCAAAGATTGAAGTTTGATAGGTACTGCCCCCTCGTGATCGAAATTGAAATGAGATAGAGGAGAAAAAACAAATCGATAAATTTAATCAAATCAAACTAAAGATAAGGTTCTTGATGTAAGATGAAAGATATAAGGATCAAAGAACCAAGGTAGATCATCCAACATGAAAGATTATGCCCCGAGGTTGAATTAGAAGAAAATAAGGGGTGGAAACGAATTGAAGGTAGAAGTTTGGAAGAGGTGGAAAGAAATGGAGAGAAGAAAGAGAATTTGCCTTAAGAAAGAGAATGACCCAAAATTAATCAACTATTTAAGATAGAAAATTTTGATTGAGATCATGAAAGAAGATAAGGAAATGAGGATGAGAACATGATCACAGTTGATTAAAAGTCCACAAGAAAGATGAAGGAAAAACCCCCTCAAACTCATAATGCAACCTAAAAATGCAAACTAACATGAGGTCTAACAATGCAAGCTACATGAAAATGCAAAGGTGTACTTGCAATAGAGAAACTGTAACATAAGAATTTGTGTTCATCATTCATGAGAGAATTTTAAGGACCTTATTTTCATCATTGGGCCATTATTAACGGACATTGAAAAATCACACAATCATCACTAGTCACAAGCACAACTATGAAGATATGAATGCGATTTATATAAGATTGGAATGTGGAAAGATTCTAACATAAGCATCAAAGACCTAAAGGTCAAGAGGACTTCAATGTTAGCTTACCCAATTTAATGTAGCAAAACCATGCTCACATCAAGGCATAGAGGCCAGGATGACCAAAAGAATGGTTGTGCAAAAATAGTTAAGAATAAATCATAAAAACATGCCCCGTGCCCCAAGTCCTCTAGCTATGCATCACTGAGAAACTTATTAGACAAGGACACTCAACAAAAATCAATAACAGTCAACACACAAAGAAAATCTCATGACATAGCTCAAGCATTAAGTGTTGTGTTTAAAAATTGAAGTGTGTTAACTGATACTGAGATTCGAGGATAAGGATTGAATGCTTGCAAGCAGGTGAAACCACATGACAAAACTAGGTAATACCAAACTGATAAGTGTTGAAAAACACTCGATGTCAGGGGTTTTGTTGAAAAACACAATTTGGGTGGTGTTGAAAAACACCGTTTGGGAGGTGTCCTAAAGACTAACGCATCCAAGAGACCAAATCTAACACAGTTATGCCCCATAGAGAAAGACAAAGACCAATTCCAGACCAAGGCAACAAGGACAAGGTATGATGGAGAAAGGCTAAGTGTCGAGGACATGCGCTAAGAATCAGGGGTGCAAAGGCTTCAAGTAGCGCTCATTTCCAGGTTTTCACTACTTGGATTTTATTACAATTTTTCCATTTTTTTCTTCCTTTTTTTTCTAGGACTTTTAATAATTTTTTTGAATTTTTTCTACTAAGGCACCTGTTTCCAGGTTTTCACCAAGGTACTTTATCTATTTTTTTAAATTTTTGAATTTTTTTTTTCTTGTATTTTTGGAATATATAATTTTTTTTTTGCAAATACATCAAAGCGCCTATTGCTAGGTTTTCACTAAGATGATCATTTTTTCAGAACATTTTCTGATTTTTAGAATTTTTGACAATATATCATTTTTTGGATTTTTTCAGGATCAATAAGTATGTACAAAGGATGCCCCCAGATAGAATGGGCATAATGGATAGAACTTCTTTAGGTGCAAGACATTGATAGGATTAGGGATCTGCTCTCCCTTTGTTGTAGACAGTAAATAAGCACCTGACCCAAAAGCTGTTGTAATGATGTAAGGTCCAAGCCAATTAGGTCCAAATTTTCCCTTTTGATCTCTATGATGTTGATTCCTAGGATTTTCACGTAGGAAAAGATCTCCCACTTGGAATTCTCTAGGGAAAACCTTTTTGTTGAAGGCGTTTGACATGCGCTTTTGATAAACCCTCATATGGTCAAATGATGCTTGACATTTCTCATCTAGAAGTTCTAACTCTTGAAGTCTCATGGTGCGATAGTCTTCATCTGTAACTAGACCTTTGAGGGAAACTCTAAGTGAAGGAATCTCAACCTCCAAAGGTAACACTGCTTCAAATCCATATGCAAGGGCAAAAGGAGTAGCCCTGGTAGGAGTACAAATACTCATTCTATAGGCCCACAAAGCTGGATTTATCTGTAAGTGCCAATCTCTACCATTCTTACAAACTGTTCTATGCAAGATTTTAAGAATGGTTTTGTTTGATGCCTCTACTTAACCATTTCCTTACAGGAAGTAAATTGAGGACCAATGTTGTTTAATCTTGAATTCATTTCAGAGTTGTTTAAGGTCCTTATTTTTGAACTGGCCTCCGTTGTTAGTGATAATCTTGGAAGGCACTCCATATCGATAGATGATATGGTTCAGAATGAATAGAGAAATTGTCTTGCCTGAGGAAATAGAAAGTGGGACAAATTCTACCCATTTAGTGAAGTAATCAGTAGCAGTGATAATAAACTTGTGTCCACCTGATGAGTTGGGATGAATCTGCCCAACAAGGTCAAAGGCCCAGCGCTGAAATGGCCAATGAGATATAGAAGGAATGAGTTCCCTGCCTGGAGCATGTATTAGGTTACCATGTTTTTGACACTTTTCACATGACTTTGCAAAATCTACTGCATCAATCTGCATTGTAGGCCAATAGTACCCTACCCTTAGCAACCTTCAGGCCATGGAAAGACCATTGGAATGTCACCACAAATGCCCTTGTGGATGTCAACTAACGCTTGGTTAGATTCTTCCTTTTCTAAGCATCTAAGAAGTGTTCCATCTAGACCCCTCCTATACAAATCACCAGCAATAAGGGAATGACGAGAGGCATTTTGGGTAAGGTTTATGCATTCAAATTGGTTAAAGGTTTCAGCAATAATACCATCACGAAGGTATGAGTAAATAACACCATAACGGGATGACTCATGACCAACAAGGGTACAAATGACATGGCTTTCTTGAGAGTCATATATAGGGTGATGTAGCTCTTCCACCAGGAATTCAAATCTTGATTCATGTTGCTCTAACTAAAGGAGTGAAGCAAGTGTAGCCATAGCATCAACTACTTTGTTTTCTGCCCTATGGATTTGCTGAAACATGAAAAATGTGAAGTAGCATTTCAAGGAATCTACCATTTTCTTGTAAGGTACCATTTTCTCATGTTTTGTTTGATATTCATCAATAACTTGGTTGATTATTAGTTGTGAGTCCCCATAGATGTGTAACTCTATGATTCTCCATTCTATGGTCATCTTAAGTCCATTTGTTAAAGCTTCATACTCAGCAAGGTTGTTTGTACATGGGAACAATAATTTATAAGACTTAGGGATCGTATACCCATGAGGAGAAACAAAAAACACACCAGCTTCTGAACCATTTTGCATAAAGGATCCATCAAAGAACATCGTCCATGTTCTTTCAGTCATATACATGAGGTGCTCATCTATGAAGTCAACTTGAATAGGTGCATTATCTTGTATTGGGAAATCAGCTAATTGATCTACTATGGCTTCTCCTTTGATTGCTTTAGGCTCAATGTACTCTATATTGAACTCTGAAAGGATTATCATCCATTTAGCAAGTCTACCTGTGAAGGCAAACTTACCTAGAAAATATTTGAGTGGATCTTCTTTTGCTATGAGGTGTATAGTGTGTGCAAGCATGTAATGTCGCAACTTTTGGGAAGCAAACACAACAACAAGGAAAGCTTTCTCAATGCTGGTGTAGTTAACCTCATATGAAACAAGAGTGCAGCTAATATAGTATATTGCTCTTTCTTTCCCATTTTCATCAAGTTGGGCTAGTAATGCCCCCAAGGAAGATTTTGTCACTAAAATGTATAGAATAAGTGGTTTCCCTGGGATAGGAGGCATTAAAATGGGAGGATTTTCCAAGTACTTCTTGATTTGATCTATGCTCTTTTGAAAATCCTCATTCCAAACACATTTGACTCCCTTGTGTAAGTTCTTGTTGAAGGATTGAGCTCTATCTACCAATTGTAAAATAAATCTCCTTATAGATTGAAGACGTCCTTGAAGACTCCTCATTTGACTAATGTTTCTAGGAGGTGGCATATCTATAATTGCTTGGACCTTCTCAAGGTCTACCTCTATTCCTCTTGCTAAAATGATGAATCCTAGTAGTTGTCCAGAGGTGACTGCAAATGCACACTTTTTAGGATTTAACCTTAGTTGAAATTGTTCCATGCGATCTAGAATTACTTCTAAATCATCTAAGTGTGTGTCGCTTTGTTTAGACTTGGACAAGGTGTCATCCACATAATCTTCCATGTTTTTATGCATTATGTCATGAAAAATGGTTGTCATAGCTCGTTGATAGGTGGCTCCTACATTTTTTAATCCAAAAGGCATAACGTTCCAACAATAGGTACCCCATGCACAAGTGAATGCAGTCATTTCTTGATCTTCAGGAGCTATCTTAATCTGATTGTATTTAGAAAAACCATTCATCAAGGAATAAATCCCATAACCCGTAGTCATATCCACTATCATGTCTATATTGGGAAGTGGAAATTCATCCTTTGGGCATGCTTTATTGACATCTCTAAAATCTGTGCAAACTCAAATGGATTTGTCATGTTTGGAAACTGGTACAATGTTTGATATCCATTCAGCATAGGTGATATCTCTTATTAATCTTGCACTAAGGAGTTTCTCCAATTCTTCTTTGACTAGGAGAGCTATGTGAGGATGCATCTTTCTTAATTTTTGTTTAACAAGTTTGACACCTGGAGCTATGGATGAGTAATGCATGATAAGATTAATGTCCAACCTAGGCATATCTGAATAAGTCCATGCAAAGTTGATTTTCTATGTCTGTAAGAACTTAGTGTAAGCTTTGTTTTATTGAGGTGACAAGGACTCAGCCAAGTGTACCATTTGTGGAGCCTCATCTGTACCCAAATTAACTTCTTGTATTGGTTCAATAAGCATTGAAGATCTATCTTGAAAATAGCTGGGGAGACGATCAAGTACCTCATCCTTAGGCACCTCAGAGAGGTTTTCACCCTTGGATACGTAATTTATTTTTACTTTTTTTTTGTTCTGACACCGCCACATAGTAGTTTTCACCATCAAAACTCCTATTCTTTTGATTTTCTTTTCTTTTTATTTTGTGACTAAGGTACTTGTTGTCTGGCTCTGTCATGCTGGTAGCCAGTTCACTGATGGAGGAGACTACGGGTTCAATGGCATTTAAGTAACATGCTATCTCATAATCATTTTGAAATGTTAAGAGCTCAGGTTCTTGATAGCGTTGGGACCAATCAATGAATTCAGGATGAACAAGAGACACGTCAATGACTGGTTCAAGGTTATAAATGTGAATGATATTATAGCTGGTGACCGAAGAGTTAGAGTTCGTCAATTATCCCCCTAAGCTACCCAAATTAGGATTCATCTTAACAAGCAAAGCATTGTCCACTAAAGCAACATGTGGGTTCAAATCCTCTAATCCTACACATGACTCATTGGATACCTCGGGTTGAGAACTATAAGTGTGAACAACATCAATATCTCTATCAATTGTTGAAGACTCTTAGAAAGAGTCCCATTCATACTCGTGTGAACTTGTGTCTGAACTATGACTAGGATGCTTACACCATGAAGGTTTGGGACATCTTGATGTGGAAGGTCCAGTGTCACCTTCTCTTTCCATTAAATGAACAAGATTCTTCCTTTGACGTTCTCTGAAAGGATCTTCTACATCTGATTCATCTTGTTCTAAGGTTTCAACTGTCTCATGAATGACTAGGCTATCTGACTCTCCCCAAAGGAGATTAGTGGAAGGGACCCAATATTCACAGATATCTTGCTAATTTTTCAAATTAGGAACATATTTTGGTTCATCCTCACTATCTGACTCATCAAAGAGAGGATTAGTGTGCTTGCTGTAATTCTCAAATCCTGGGCCAACTGACTTCTTAGACTTGCATCCAAAAAGAGCATGATCAAGAGGTTCGGCTCTAGCATCCAATCTGTGACTAAGAGGGTAGTGTCTAGGATAGCCCATCTATTTGAGAAAAGTGTACCCTCTTCCGTAATTCTTAGGAGAGGGAGAGAAGTTCTCATTGTGCATACATTTCTATTTTCTATAGATATAGTCTCTAACAAATGTCTCTTCTTTCTCATCTTGAATAAGCATTGAAGACTCTACAAACATGCCAAATAAAGTCATAGCTAAAGAGGAAGGTTTATTTTCTTGTGAAGGATTTCCATAAGACCTAGGCAAAATTGGTAATGTTGTGAGGGAGTTGAGCTAATACCCCCCCATGCCAAGGTCTATCGATTTAAGCTTGTCTTTGCATTCAACTAAGGTAGCATCAAAATATTCTGCTTCTCTATTGAGGGGAACATGAGCCCCTGCTGAAATTGAATTAACAGATAAAGTGTTATCCCCAGGTATAGAAATATCTATTCCATTATAGGGGAACTTAACACATTGATAGTAAGTAGATGACACTGCTTGCATATCATGAATCCATGGTCTACCAAGTAAGATATTGTACGCAAGAGGACCAACGTCAACTACTTGGAACAAAATATCTTTTTCAACAGGGCCAATCCTAATAGGAAGGACGACCAATCCTTTGGAACTTCTTTTTGCCTCATCATAGGCTTTGATAGTGATATTATTTCTAGTATCTATGACTTCTTCTGAATAACCCAACTTCTTAAAAAGACTCAAAGAACAAATATTAAGCCCAACACCCACATCTATCAACACGCGCCTGACATGCATTTTGTGGATCATGACCTCAATATAAAGGGTGAGATTGTGTGGGTGACTCAAATATTTATCATCATCCTCTGAAAAGGTAAGGTAATGAGGTCTAGAAATATGGTTAACCATGTTCTGGAATTGATCAACGTCTAAGTTGTTGGGGACGTTCGCCATATGCAAAGCATCCTCAAGGAATTGCTTATCTCGGCGACAACTCTAAGAGCTCAAAGATGGAAAGCTGAGCTGGGGTTCTTTGTAACTAATCAAAAAGGTTGTAACTTGACTTAGGATCAACTATCAAATTTAAGGTGACATTCTTGGATGCCACTTGCTTTGGTTTACCTAGTTGACTTAAATTGGGTCCTCTAATGACAATGGGACCTTGACTTTATGTGACAGCATTAAGAGTTTGGGCTGACATTCTAGAGTTAGGACCCCTTAGCACCATAATGGGTTCTTCATTAAAGATAGGAGGAGATTCCATGCCTAGATCATAACCATAGGTATCTTTACCCCTCATCATGTTGACATTTTCTTCTACAACTTGAAGCATGTTGATAGTATTCTCCACATCTGTTTAAGTATAATTGACCTCAGCCTTGCCATTCTTAGGTTTATAGGTTTCCCCCTTCTCATGCTTGGGAAATGGTTCTTTGAATGCCTTATGATCGGCGTTGGTGTTCAATCCATCTATCTTAAGCTTTCCATTGTCAATGAGATCTTGAATAAGATGCTTGAGTTTGTAGCAGTTTTCAATATCGTGTCCAATGCCATTGTGAAACTTGCAAAAAGCTTTCTCATCCCACCAATGTGGCTTAACATCAGGTATATAAATATTCACAATATCTTGAGGATGTGAAAGGTTGTTAGCAATAAGTGTTTTCAAGATATCCTCATATGAATCACCAAGTCTTGCAAATTGATGTCTCTCTTTCTTAGGTCTATCTTGGTATCTTGGCTTGTTCTCTTGTTGATTAGATGTAGTGAGTTTCATGGCTTGAACATCACTAGACAAGTGGAGAGCCACTTGATCTTTGGGTTGAGAGGAGTCCACAACCCCATCATTAACCACTTTTTTGTTCCTATTCCAATGTGAGTTCTTCCCTTTATCCTTGTTAGGGTTGTTATTTTGACCATTTTTGTTGTTTCCATGTTTGGTCAAAAGTCCTTGTTCTTTTAAAACATCTTCAATCCTACATGCGGTTTCAACCATGGTGTCAAAGGAATCAAAATCCATCTTCCTAACTTCATACTACATTTTGGGAACCAAGTTGCTAACAAGGATATCAATCTTTTCATTTTCAGGAATGGTTCTAGAGTAGTGAGAGCATTGTCGTCTCCATCTTTGCAAGAAAGTAACAAAGGATGCCCCTTGATTTTGCTTTAAATTGCATAAGTCCAACATGGTGATTGATCTTGAAATATTGTATGCAAAGTGTTGAACAAATCTGTGAACAAGCTCTTTGAAAGTCTTAAAGGGGGGAGTTATGTTGGTGAACCATTCCATCGCTTAACCCTTAAGACTCCTTGGCAACATTCTCATGAGGTATGAGTCATCTTGATGTAACTCAAAAATTGTGGTATAAAACTGGTGCACATGATCATGTGGATCTCCATTCCCATCATATTTGTCATATTGAGGGATCTCAACCTTTCTAGGGAACTCTTTCATGTTAATACTTTTGTCAAACGGATTAGGACAAATTGAATCCAATGAGAATGAATTATTGGGTGCTAACATCTTCTCCATCATGTTCTTAAGTTGTTTGATTTCCTCTTCTTCAAATGGGCCTTGCTTCTTAATCTTATTATCCACATCAAAGTTGTAGGGGACTCTAGCACCCTTGTTGATTAAACTCTCTAGGAACTTTTCTTTGTTTTTCTCTAAATATTTCTCCACATATTGCTGGAAAAGTGGTTCTTGTTGTATTTTCATGAAGTCTTGGGAGGTGAGGTTAAAACTTGAACTACTACCCCCATATTGTGAACCTTGATGAGCATGTTGTGATGGTTGTCTTGACTTCCTATGAGGTGTTTGTCTCCTATAATGATCATGTCTTGAGGCCCTCCTTCCTCTAGGGCTAGGAGATCATGAAGGTGTTCTTGAACATCTTCTACTTCGGGGAGTCTTAGGAGGGGTGGATGGAAGAGAGCTTTTTCCACCACTAACAAGCATATTGTTGAATTGATCATTGTGTTGTTGGGCCAAGAGTCTATCTTGCTCCTCTTGGTAGGGATTCCTTTCTATTTCCAACAAAGTTTTTCTCTCCAACTCTAGGAGTCTAAATTGCTCTTCCTTTTTAGCTTGTCCATCTAGGAAGGCTTTCTTTTCACACTCAATTCTCTTGAGTCTTTCATTCATGTATCTTGAAGGAATTTTGGGTGGTGAACTTGGTCCTGAATGTCTAAACAATTCATTGGTATATGTTGTGCTCACCCATGTATCACAAGGCTCATCATTTCGGTTGTCATGATGCAATTGTGCTTCTTGACAGGCTCATCGCTTATCGCTTTCAGCCCTTTGGTGTGCATCCATATATCTAGTTGAGATAAGGGATGAGACTGATCAATGTCCATGAGAGGAATTACCAAATAGAATGGAATCTCTATGTTTCTCAAATATATCATCAAGGCGTTTATCCATATCCTTCCTATCTCGTTGAGTCAATGTGTAACTCATATCTATATCCGAACAAGATGATGCTAAGGGGGTACTCAACTCACTAAGGTGACTCTTGGAGTCAAACCAAACTTTAGAATTGTTCCTAGGTGATTGATCAAATATAGGCACTTGTCCCTTACATTTTTAGCGAGTTTGAACTAAGGGTAATTGGTTAAAAACAACTTGAGGTTGCTTTCCTTGATTTACTTGATATCTTGTTGTAATTGGCGTGAAAGAAATGGTACTAGGTGATAGGATGACCCTAAGAAACATTGGTACCAAACTAGGATAGTAAAATAACTCACTTGTCCAAAAGAGAGGTGATAAGATAGAATTTAGCAAGAGGTATAAACCAACACTACCACAGAGGTGCCCAATAAATAGGTGAATACCCTAACACATATGGATCAGGATGATGATTTATCCAAGTTATATTAATTGAATTTGAATTTTGTATGGAAGTGAATGGAAAAGAGATTACTAAGACTCTCCAAGGGTGTTATCAAAGGATCTAAAGGTTTATCTTCTCAACAAGGACAGTTTCTAGCTCACCAACTCCAAGCAAGGTCACTTGTGAAACCAAAGATTACTAGTTCAAGAGGTCAAAACACAAGAATCCAAAGTGAAAACAAGCTTCTAACAATGGGGTAAGTGACCTAATCTGATCTGGATCAACCCAGGAAGACTGAAAATGATGGGATAGCAAAAATGAGCAAGTTGACAGTTTGACACTTAAGAATGTAGATTTGTTGATCGTTTTGGTGTTTGTCTTAATGTTTGGGTGTATGTTTTTATCTTTCACTCACTCAAGACACATCAAGCAAATTGTTTGTTGTAAAAGAAATAGTCACATCACAACCTAGGTAATCCAGGACAATATCTGTTGAATTCCCACTTGAACCGATGTTTAGCCATGCTTACTCATAGTGGACAACTTAGAAGCTTGGAGGCACGGGCTCCTCCTTACATGTGCACTCACTTCTCAGGCACACCAAGCTTCAAATCCCAAGATAATTGCTTCCCAAAGGACTGTTGTCTCTACTAAGAGCTATGAAAATGTGGGATGTCTTAGTCGGTCTCTAACCTTCTGCGCCAACAGATAGAGGGTTTTTGGTCACTAAAACAAAGTTTGTAGTCAAGGCATCTGTTCAGGTGGTTGTGATTAAGTCATTTTCCCAATTAAGGGGGTTCTCCCAATCCTTTCAAAGCAAGGTTTTCACCTTAACAATATAGGGAATTTAATGCACCACTAGGGTAATAGAGGATATTTTGGTTGCCACATCAAATTCACACCTGTCCAGTGTAAGACTAATCATAATGACATTTTTTATATATCAGTTCGGAAGGGCTTGGCTTTAGCCTGTTACCGGTTGGGAAATCCACTCTCACTGGCTCTATTAAAGCACTTGGGAGGTAGCCACACTAAAATAATTATGTGAGTTTCTCTTACACCCAAGATCCACAAAGGCGAGGGGAGAGGATACATTCATATAATTCTTAGGATTACAATCTAAAAGGCACTTCAAACACATAAGAAAATGACAATAATGTTTCTTGATTTCTGATCATCCCAAAAGGGTGAGAGCATAGTTTCCTGACATTATTGTCATTCCTAAAAATACCAAATAGAAGTTCATTTTAGAAGTCTTGCATGTGGGTTCCCATTTTAATAAAATAAAATAAAAATGCAAGCACAATGTTTAGCGCGCTATCGATCAAAGAAACCTGCAAGATGATTCATTAGTAGTCTTTGTTTGAGTCTTCTTTTTCAATGTCTTGCAGACCACTGTTAAGCTGTAATCAAAGATAAGCATCAAGAACAACAAAGCCAAAGATTGGTCAGCGTTAGAAAAATCATAAAATCAGAAATCTAATTGCATATTCAGAAAGTAGATGAAAAACCACGCACTTTCAAAAAATATTGCACTAAAAAATGTTACCTTATGAGCCCGTACGAGGCTTTAGAAGCTGCAAAATAGAGGATTAGACAGGTACAATGATAATAACCTGATATTTCTGATACATATGTGACTCACATCCAGAAACTAAGATCAACCCAGAAATCTTCAGACAATTCTACCCAAAATAAAAAAAAAATTGCACTCAATTTGGACCTAAAATGAGCAAGATATGATCGTTTGAAGTTAGACTGCAATTTCAAAAACTCCAATGGTGAAGGCAAAGAATTTTCAAACCTTGGTGATGTCAGCAGACTGCAGCATTAAAATTGACGAGCTGGGGGCCATCATAGAAGGCCCATATTTTGACATTCATATGACCATCAAATTTAACATAGTAAAAATAATCTGATTTTCAATTTTTGATTTTTTTTCAAAAATCTGCCTCGGGCTGCGTGCAGAGATGATCCGAAATCTGCCCTTTCTTTCCGTGCAACCTTGCTTAGGCAAAAGTATTTGTCACAGATTTGACTTTCGTTAAATATGGACAATTTTATAGTTGTTTTCAACTGAAACGATGATCTGGACGTAATTGATGGGTCAGATTTGACTCAAAATGGGAGCTTTAAAGACACTGAGAGAATAATAGATAGAAGATAGAAGGAATCTTCAAATGTGATGATAGAAATAGATGTTCTTCCCCACGGTGGGCGCCAAAAATGTGTGCTAAAAATGTGTCACACTTCTATGAGTCATTATATTCAAGATTGCTATTCTATATGATAACAATGCAAGAAAGGAAATTAATCTATATGATAACAATGCATGATTATTCTATGAAAGGAAATACAAATGCAAGATTAATCCATGAAAGGAAATATGCAAGCTTAATCAATGGAAGAAAAAAATGAATTTAATCCAATATGAATCTAATCTATATGAATAGCCATGGATGCAAGAAGAAGAAGAAAAGAAGAGAGAAGTTGCAATATCCAAGCCAAAGTGCTCAAATTCTCCTCCAAAATTGCTCTCCAAACCTGCAGCATAACAATATATAAAAATTCTATATATCTGATTTGATCCCTTCTAATTTCTAAAATGAGAAGGAGAGGGCTCCTTATAAAGGAAAGTGTGGAGAGAAAATGCATCCTCAAGAGCAATGTGGCATAAATCCCTAAAAAGGCAAGTAGGAGGAAAAAGCCCACCATTTAGGAATATGTGTGGAGAAAAAAGGAGTTTTATTTATTTGATTTATTTCCTTTTTTTCATCAAAAAGAGAGCTTTAAGTGGGGATTTTATTTAATTAAAGAAGGATTTTCTTTCAATTAAATAAGATTATTTTATTTAATTAAAA
>MU224790.1:10442925-10477827 GCA_018584345.1 Thuja plicata
GTTCATTGTTATAGTTTTGTGATATCTTATCTATCTATTTATTTTAATTTACATACATATTTACTAAACATTCTTTCAATTACTCAAAGTATTTAAGTTTACAGTTTATGATATATTGCTTACAATTTGATTTATTCAAGCTTACTTGCCATACTTTGAGAGACAAAAGTTTGAGTTCCATACACAAGTTATCTGCTATAAAAAGTCTGTTTAGGTGAAGGCTCACACGCCTTGGTCCTGCAGAGCCAGAAGTGCAGGGGAAGAGGATCATAATCGATCATTCCCGTTAGTTGGCCAAAAACAATTGGTTTTCTAAACATTGGATTGGCAAGTCCATAGGAAATCCAATTCAACATTTTTGGGCACCAACAGAATCATTATTCAGATTTCTTTTCAAACAAGTAGCCTCATGTTCTAGATTATTACACAATTCATCCTTGTCTTTTAATTTAACCTTCAATTCCTCTACAACCTTTGTTCTACAAACCATTTTAATATTTATAAATTTGATAATATTTTTAGCCTCATCATGATTTTGAATTACAACCTTATGAACTTTAACACTTTCCTGAAGCGTAACTTGAGATCATGATTTTCCTTTCTAAGGCTCTTGATCACATCTAGGGCTGAAAGTAATTCTTGTTCAAGAAAAATCACTCCTTCTATTTCCTTATTAGTAGAGGCACCAAACACATCCTAAATGCAATCTTTAGAATCCAAATTGTTAGATAAATCATCAGCAACATTTAATACAAATTTCTTTTGAGATGAATCTTTCATTTTCATGTTCCTGCATTACTGACCCATAGTACTCCTTCTACCAAGACCAACCCAAGATTATTAAACTTCTGAGAAAGAACCTTTCTTTGATACCACTTGTTGGAATATTGAAGCCACTAAGAGGGAGGGTGAATCAGTGGTTTATAGAACAAGAAGGTATTTAGCATTGGAAAGTTAAATGTATTTTCATATAAAGCAGATTTCTCAATTACACCAGAAACATTTAATGTATGTGCAAAAAATATAAGTCTTCATAAAAAGTAAAGTACATCCACACAATGAGACACTTGACACAATATTTTAGGAACACCCATTCCAAGGAGCACCCACATCTTACTTTTTTAGGAACATCCATTCCAAGGAGCACCAACACCTTTATTTGAATACAATCAAAATATTTAATCAAAAGGATACTCTGTTACAATACATAGCATTTAATCCAATTCAACATCACAGAGATCTTGTCTTTGATCCACAGAGGTCTCTTATTTACAATTTGCACTTAAACAAGAATGATAATCAAGATGATTTCAATCGTTCCTTCCAACAATGACAGGTATTCATACACCTTATCTACAAGTATGACATTAACACTCACAATATTAAGATTAATGATCTTCCCTCTCAATCAACCCTGCAACCAAAAACCTTATCATGAAAGTTTTGTAAACATGTTATAAGCATGATATCTTTTGTTCAATCATGTTGCTCTGTTATGCATCTATAATCTTAATGTCATTAATTTTCTTTCTCTCTCAATCAACAACCGTAATGTTGGTACAGAACAATTGCAACTTGTCTTGACCAAACATCTACGTACTGTGAACACAAGGCCAACATTCATTCTTATTCTCAAAACTTTCCTACTAATACAAAAACACAATCAGCCATCACAATCGACATTTTTAATTAAACCTGCAACTTTTATTTTATTACAAAATTGTTATAAACATTCTTATTCAAGATCACAATATTCAAATGTGCATGAATAACTTCATCATAAACTTGTGTAAAAACTTCAAAAAACCGTTCGTCAGTGACATCTTCTCAAACTTCACAATAGCATCAGAAATACTTCGACATGTTTAGACATATTCAATTCTGAAATCAATCAACCAATCATTACTTCTGATAATTATTTTGTATTCACATTCCAACTCAATGCTACTGATATATTTGTAACAGGATAACCAACAAACTCTTATTCTCTCTATGAAAGAAATGAATGATTCTTTTAAAACAATTCAAATTTAACTATTTCGATCTTGAAGAAACTATAAATGAAAATTAATAAGCTTTTCAAAACCAATCAGAATATCTGAAACAATATCTTATTGTCACTGAACAATGCAATCAATGAACTACCTTTTGAAATTCTTTCTCCCCATAGTTTTCTGCAGTCATCTATCTTCAACATGAGTCGAATTCCTTTGTTTTCTTCTCATCATTTAACATTGTGCTTTATCTTCTTCAAACATTCACTCTCTTCATCAGTAACTTCATTTTACAACTTCTCCTTACATAACTTTATGCAATCTTCCTTAATCAAGTATCTCCATTACAAGTCTATCTCTTCTATTTTTTTAAACCAAGATTTTTGATAACCTAATATATTCCACACACTCCCTTCATCGACATTTACCTCTTTATAAAGAAACGACATCATATACCCAACTTTTGGTTCAAAAATTGTTATAAAAATGGTATACTTCCTCTATTTTAGATAATAGATCGATTTTAAGAGCCTTAAGATCCAAACCGATATACTAGTTCTTGTCTATCATATATTGTTCATTTTTAAGAAGCAAAATTGATTATATGTCCTTCAACTATGATATCGGTCTCTAAACTCTTTCTTATCTGTTCAATACTTATCGTATGTAATTTTGTTTACAAAACACAACAAATTTTTAACAAATCTTCAATGGTCTTACAAGTATAATGTGTTCCAAATATCGACTTTCCAAAAGATCTACAAAACTGATTCAAGTAATAAACAACATTGTGGTTATTATCGATACCAACGATCATTCTCTTTATTATCGATTGCCCAAACTGATACCATGAATGATCATCTTCAGATTATTACTAATACATTCCATTACCATGTAAAACTGGTATCAACAGTTTTCCTTTTGTTTAAAAAATTCATACACCCAATTTGATGAAGAGAAATTAAGAATACCAATCAATTATTAAGTGATAAAAATCTTATTTATTGATCAATCCATTTACTTACCAACATGACTTAAATCTTGTTGTTAACAAATACAGATTGGTCATTTATACAGAAGATTAGTTAGGTGCAGAAAACAATCTTTACAGATCAAATAAAAATGTAAACTTAATAGTTGTGATACTTGATCTTCTATTGACTAATAACATTATTGTTGACTCATTATCAATATCTTCTATAATTCTCGAATCACATAACATTCCTGTCACTATTTTGTTTCCAAAAAAGGTTCTTTTCGCCCAGATGACAGTAAGAATTTATATCTGTCATTCTTGGATATGTGACATGAAGACCATTAGTTTAAGTTTAAGTTACAAAACATTATGAAGATCACATTGTATGAAGCACACTGTTCAATTAAATCTGCATATGTCATTACTCCATTTATTTGTACCTATAACACACATCTTATTATCTTCATCTCCATTCCTTTGTACCTGAAGCACACATCTTATTATCTTCAAATCCATTCCTTTGTACTTGTAATACTTTAACACACGTCTTGTTATCTTCATACACCTTTTGACATTAATGATAAACACTATGCCAAAGTCAACACTTATCTCCTATCTTCTCTTTATCAAAAATGGGGTCCAAGAAGGCCTTGGTATCTTCGAAACCTTTGGGACATGTTTGCAAGCCAAAATCTACCATTTTCTCGGTCGTAAAGGCAATGGCGTAGATCAAAATCATCTTGACAATCAACCCAAAAATATTCTAGGTGGAGTACATGGCCTTTATATGTGCCACTAAGTGCCTTCTTTAGGTCAAACTTCTTGAGATTGAGGCTCTTCAACCCAGCCTCTACCTTTTTTGCGGCCGCAAGGGTGCATCTATATTCCTCGCAACAGAAAGGAAAATGGACCGCTGATTTTTTCTTTTGGGTCATCAGAGCAGGCACCTCCAAAATCTATCCACAAAATTCAGGAAAATTATTCTATAGCTGCAGTGTCGCGGGAGGAGGTGGGGCTTCCTGGAAAAGTCAGAACGTAAATGTAGATGTGTTTTTGAACTAAAAAAACCAACACCCCCATCGATCGATCAGGGTCATCGTCACACTAGACAATCGATACCCAACATCACTTATGAGCCTTATTAGCCTATTATATACAAACACATCATTGGCACAACAAAATGTGTTGGAAAATTTCTCCAACCGGAGTTTCAGGTAATGGTCCCTTGGAAGTGCATCATTCGACCCATCAATGCTCTTAAGGAGAGTTGTTATCCACACCACGTATGAAGTCATGTAAAACTACTTTGTAACCTTCAACTCTTGAAGCTGCTAGTGGAAATTGTTAGAAATAATTTGGGCGCAATTGAAATGAGTCAAGCGGGAGATGATGGTGATCATGAAATAGTACATTTAGGGTGTGTAATCCTTCAAATTTGACTCCATTAAGATGGAGCTTAACATTGCGATCATCCCCTGGATGGGTGGGATGAAATCGGCTTGCGACATGGTTCCTAACATCTTTTTGCATCCTTATGTGGCGTAGTGAGACAATTACTGTTTAAAAACTTCTTATTTTATGTCTATGTCTTCCTATATTTTTCCATGGGAAATACATTATCCATGGTCATGGGATTTTATTTGTTAGGGATGCAGAGGATAGTGTAGATGGAATCTGCATTAAAAGTATCCACATGGGTTTCATCTGGCCGGGTGCACTTCCTAGTGGCATCTGAATAATGGCCAGCAATAGTAGTAGTGAGCTCCAGGAATTGGAGCAACAGCGGGAAGGAAGAAGCCTACAACAACCTAGATCTTTTAGGTCAGTGTCTTATGTGATCTTCGGAGGGCAATTTTTATCAGCTATAAATCACAATCTCCCAGATTTGTATCTATTATATTTTTCACTCCATTGTCTAACTTAGAAATCCTAGTCTGACCCTCCTGTATATATAATGGAAAGACGTGTCCTCTCGAGATCCTTTTCTACCTTAGATTTTTTTCCCAACTGACTTGTAAGTGCCAGCCTTGGTTCAACCTCTTGGGCTGATGAAAATGATGCCATGGCATCTATCGTACTTACCTGCAAAACCAAGTAACTTAATTAATTCATGCACTAAATAATATATATGGTGAAATTTTAACATACTGTTTCGACCGGGCCTAGGGATCCATGTAAGGGATTTCTTGGAAAAAGAAGGGATGAGGTATGATGGAGTCCCAAGATACGAAGCGCAAAGTTGGCAATTTTATCAATGAATTAAAGGGGACGTAGGTAGCGAATACTAAATAGTGGATTCAATACAAGGCCTTCATATTTTTGGTGTACCACTTCATATTTTTGGTGGTAGATGGTAGAGGGGAATCTAGGGACGCAAAGCCTCCAAAACAAATTTAACATTTCTACCAAAAGGAATTTTTGGGAGTCATTCTTAAATTTAAAGTGTGGGCTTCGAGGTGAATATTTGTATTTGAAGAAAACATTAATTTGAGTAACTTTGGAAAAATTTGAATCTTGGTCTTGAAAATGACAGGTAGGATCAGAATCAAAATCCTAGGCCATGAGAGCCAATGACTAGTTGGTGAATAGTAGGTATATGGGTGAAAATGGTGTCAAGCCAGGAATTCAAGGTGTTGACTTCCTGGCACGTGGCCTACGACTAGGCCAAAACAAGGTAAGGCATGACTTAAAACCCTAGAAAGCCCTAATTTAAACTTACAATGAAATGCAACTTGCTAACTCTTAAACAACTACAAACAAACTAGGGCATAAAATTGATAGAACTAAAAAAGCCCTAATTGTTTCATGATCAAAATTGAGATTTGGAACACTCAACACATGCAACTAAGGAACGAAAAAACCCTAGAACACAAATTTTAATAGGCCCTAAACAAAATCGAGAACCAATAAATTTACTCAAAAAACTTGTTTCTTTACTACCCTATAGAAAAAAATCTAAGCGAATGAAAGCAGGAAAAATGAACAAAAAATAGAAAAGAAAGCCCTAAATTAACACACCAAAATGTGAAGAACAACCTACCTGAACATAATGTCTTATGAATTGGCCAAGGGATTCTCTGCAAACACTTCACCCATGACCAAATATTCTCACAAACACTCCAAATTGTAGGCTTGAAGCCTCGGTTGTAGAGGCGCTCTCAGAAATAGTTTTTAATGGCTTGTGATTAAAATGACCTTCGAAAGGTCCTTTTATAACTTGGCAGAGAAAGATATATTTAATACCTCACACATATTTATCACTTAATGCTCTATGTTTTGAGTGTCAGACATTTGATTTCCATAAAGCTAGAAAAGCACCATGGAAACCAAGAGCCCAAGGTCTAACAAAAACTAAGATAAAAGAGGGCAGAATTGAGGGTCACAGACTCCGGCGAATAATAAAACAAAAGAAAAGAAAAGAAAAGGAAAAAGAGAGGACCCAACATTTTTCCTAGGGGAAAAATATAGGGACGGGTATGCAGGGCATAATAGAACCCTTCCATGATGAAAATTAAAACCTACTTGGGCTTGAGAAGGAGCAGATTGTTTGAAAAGAATGAAAATATTGAGAAGAGGGAACCTTCCTTTGCTTCTAATTCATTTCATTTGATTTAACCAATTCAACCCACAAAGATTTTTGAGTGGGTAAGATTCCCTTTTCCCTGTCCACCCATCGACCTTTCTCAAAAACCCATTGAGGAGCATGTGAAAATCCCTGTCCAAATAGAAATGGATGAGGTGGAGGATTAAACAATGCTTCATCCCCCCAGCGAAAAAACTTCTCTCCCACCATGTCTAAAACTGATGAGCACTGGTAGAGTGATTTGGTCAAGAGAGTGGATTGGACAGGGATTTTCACATGCTCCAATAACCCAGCAAGATTACACACTTACTCAATAGGATTCTTGACACCAAATTGCTCAAACTTGTTCCCAACAACCATGGTTGTTCCAAGGTCTTCTAAGGTTATCCTAGACTCTATTCAACTGGTTTAAATCTTTCCCAAGTCCCCACAGCAAACTCGACAACACAAACTATTTAGACTAGTCCCAATTAGGCTATTTCCCTTGTAGCCCTTAAAATCCTATTTTCTTTAGTTTTCCCAAACTTTTCCCAAAACACTTGGTAAACAAATTGAATATTCAAACACCTATTTGGGAGTTCTCTGACATATCCAAAAATATGGTATACTTCCTTTAGACCAATATTATGGAAAGTACCCTTTTACTTGTTCCAAGATCCCTAGTTAGCCCACTCTCTTCATCAAATCACTCTACCAGTGCCCAATAACCCAATAGGATTACACACTTACACAATAGGATTCTTGACACCAAATTTCTCAAACTTGTTCCCAACAACCCAGGGTTTTTCCAAGGTCTAATAGGGTTTTCCCTGACTCTATTCAACTAGTTTCAACCTTTCCCAAGTCCCTAGAAAAAAATGGACAACACAAAATGTTCAGTCTGGTCCCAATCAAGTTATTTCCCTTGTATCCCTTAAAAACTTATTTTCTTAAGCTTTCCCAAAATTTTCCCAAAATAATTGGTAAGAAATCACATATTCAGACACCCCTTAGGGATTTCTCTGACATATCCCAAAATTAGGTATCCTTCCTTTGGACCAACTATACAGAAAATACCTTGCTACCTGTTCCAAGAGCCCTAATTAGCCCAAATTTACAAAGAAAGTAAGCTTGAAAATTTACACCAAGACTTAAAAAATTTCACAGTATCCCCAAGTGACTGCAATAAAAGGATTAAATCACCATTTTTGGCTTACCAATACAACAAATGGAATTTCTATCAAATCCTTACCAAGTAGGCTCCCAAAATAGGGCTTCTTGGAAATCTGAAAAAAAACCCTTTCAAGGGCTCAAACAAAGTTCTAACACCTTCACTTTAATATTTCCAATCATAAACAAACATAAAAATACCTCTTTATGTAGCTACTTCCTCTGTTGCTACACGTGTGGCATCAAAACATGCCCTTTTACAAGGCTAAATAGTCATTTATCTTGGTGATCACCACTTAAATCTTCATCCCTACATTCAATCTTGTTATTAGAAGTACATTTATGTTAAAAAGGACCCATTATACTAGAAACATAAGTCATACATTAGATAGAATGGGCCGGATCACATTGAGACCCTCAAAATGTCAAGTTTTCCCTTAACCCAGTCACAAATCAGTCAATAAAATGAAAATAAGATGGATTTTTTAAATCCTTAAATGGATTCAAATGTGCCTGACTAACTGATAAGAACAATCCTACTTCATCTCTTAATACAAGAACACTTAGATTTCAAATCATGAATAGAAGAGCATACAAAATGTGATTGAAATGCTACAGATCTGAACCTTCTCTTTATTGCAAAATTTTTCACCATACATATCTATCCTTCATCCACACCTTCCAAGGATTATATAGATGCTTAAAATCATCCATCAACCAATTATTATCAGTTTGAGTCATTACATTAAACAAAACAAACTAATGTTAGGAAGCCTTCCAAACAGTAACTAACCATTCTAATTTAAAAATTCAAATTTGTAAATCCTAACAAACTAACTTCTAGGCCCTCAAAACCAGTACAAGTGCATTGGTTTGGAACTTATTGACTCCCTAAAACACGTAAAAACCTATTCTAGACTCAATGGGCATCTATGTTCCATTTATTACATATATGGTCCTATGGTCCTTACTAGCCATTAGGACATTTGCCAATTTTATCGAATTTGTTACAATCATTGGCCATAATTGAATTTAATATATCAAGATAGAGTCTCATAGAACCATGTACTTCATTTCCACCCATTAGTGACTCCAAGTTCTTCTTGGCTCTATCAGGTGCTCTTGCATCATACTCCCCTCCTAGGAAAATGTTCTTGCCCCAAGAGATCAGGGGTTTAGTCTTCAACTTTTCCATCTTCCAAAATGGTTCTTTTTCCTTCTCTTTAGCATTGATCCATTGAGATAACCACTCATTGAGATTTGTTCTTCTTTTTTTCTTACCTGTATCAAAGTTACACCAATAATTAGTAGCCAAAAACATGTTATGTTGTTACCTTCCACCGTAGTCACCTCTTAACTATTGTTGCTTCAATATTTCTAATTACTAAGGTCCTTCTAAACCCATTTCATATCCCCTATCAAAAGACTCATTTTTCTATTTTCCCCCTCAACCAAAAGGCACACAATGCTTCTTATTAGCTCATTGTTTTTAGTCAGCTTTAAAGACAAATCTGCCATAGTCTCATGGTTTCCACCATTCACATTCACATCAAACATGTTACCAACACAATATGCTTGCGAATCCAAACACTTCTTGTCCCCAAAACATATAATATTTTTACCATCCAAATTTTCATCATTGAGAGGAGTTAGCATAAACTTCTTGTCATCCCTATGCACCACATAAGTATTAGAAAATCCATCATGTAATTTCCTTCTTAATGACTTTCAAGGCCTACCTAATATAACATGACTGCAAGTCATTAAAACCACATCACATAGAACTCTTTCATGATATTCTCCTATAGAAAAATCCACATATGCTCGTTCTTTTACCACAATCATTTGTTCACTACCAACCCATATTGCATTATATGGACTGTTATGAGGAAATCTCTGTAAATTTAATTTACTAACCATTTCAGCTGGCACAAAATTATCATGAGAACTAGAATCTATGATCAACTTACAAATTTTACCTTGCCCCTTGCATAGAGTATGAAATATAGATACCTTTGGTCTTTGTGGTTGTAATCTTTGTCCCTTTCTAAACATTAGGAATTCACCATCAAGTTCTAGATGAATTCATACACATTCTTCACCCTCTTCTTCTTTCTTCTCCTCTTGAACCATTTTCACCCTTCTCTCAGGCCTCTTATTGTCTTGTGCATTCAAAGGACACTTAGGGGATGTGTGTCCCACTTCATTACAAGTATAACATCTTCCTATGAATCCTCTACTAGATCCAAATCTTCCTCCAACTCTAAAGTCCCCTCTTGATTCAAACATGGGCTCTTTTCCTTTATCACTGCCTTGTCCTTATTCATGGTTGTTGTCAAGTCTGTTCCCTCTTCCTCTACCTCTATTTTTTTTGCTTCCTTGTCTCTCTTGTCTTCTTCTTATCTTTTGTTCAACCTTTATTTCTAACTTATATAATTCTTCCACATTCCTTGGTGTTGATAGAATCAACTCATCTTGGATGTTATATCTCAGACCTCCAAGATACCTTGCTACCTTCTCTTCTACATCTTCATCATGAGAATCTCTTATGTCCAACTTATAAAATTTCTCTCTATACTTTTGTGCATCCATCTCTTTATGCTTCAATCCCTTAAGTTTCTTATACAACTGAACTTTGTAATCTTTAGGAAGGAACTTCTCTGCCATCCTTAGCCAAGATGTTATTTTAGGGACACCATTCCTCCATCTCTCTGCCTGCAAGAAATCCACCATAGAAAATCATGTCCCTTCAACCTAGACTTAGAAATCTTTACCTTTGCATTATTTTTAATATCTTCACTTTCAAAGTAATTGTCAAGAGCACCAAACTAATCTATCAATTCTTCATCATTCATGTTACCACTATACATTGGTAATTCAGTTTTAACTCTAGAGTCTCCTACTCTAATGGATTTTAGTATCTTTACCATCCTTGCATCTTATGGATCAGGTGGCTCTTCTTTTTGAGGGGCTTCATCTTCTTCCCCTTCTTATTCTTCTCTTTGTGAGCCTTCTTCTCCCCTTCTCTCAACCTTTCCCTTCAACTTTTCTAGTTCTTCTCTCAACCACTTATTTTGTTCTTCTTGTTCTTGCACCAACTTATAAAGTTATGCATTGGTCACTTTAGGAGGCATTGTTCAAGCCTCTCCTTTTGAATTTTCTACTGACATGTACTTGAATCCCTTCCCTTTAAGGATTCTCCTATACCCTGATACCACTATAATGCAGAGCAATTGGCCAATCCACTTGATCAGTTTCAGAAAGGAATAAAAAATTAAGCTTATTAACAAGAGTCAAGGATTGGGCATCCAGAACCTATCCTCCTTATCATAAAAAAACTCATTTAATCATCAACCAAGGGATGTGCTACTTGAAATGGGTCAACAAAATATATAAACCGAGAGATGACTCAGACCATGCTAATCTATAGCTGTTGTAGGAAACAAATTGTTGAAAGGAAGCTAATCTACTTATACAGGAAACAAATGCTTTGAAAGATGAATACAAGAATGCTAAATCTTGAAGAAGGAAATTCTTAAAACTTCATACCATAATGCTTTGGCTGTTTTTCCACTTTAGCTACAGCAAGCAACAACTAACATGCTACTTTGGCTGTAGGAACAATTTCAACACCATAATTGAAACAACAAGTTGCAAAAATGAAATATACAAGAAATGAAACTAAATACTATGGATTCTTCACGAAGTGGGCCCCCTTGGATGAGTATCCAAAAACTCAATTAAATGGTATGAACTTTCAACACTCCACTATTTCTTTTATTCAATAACAAAGTACAATTGTATTCATAAAAAATAGAAAATATGAACAAATGAAAATAACTTCTGAAAAATACTAACATTGCCCCCTCTTCATGCAGGAGTGGGGATTTATTTAAAGGAAAAGGGATCTAACTACTAACTTCTCACACCATTACAATAGGCGGAAACTTTATTGCAACTCTAGAAAATAGGAAAGATATCATCCATCAAAATAGGAAAAGAATTGTCACAATAGGCACGAAGAATAGATCTAGCTTCTTTATGTTTCCTAAATTTCCTTAAGAATTGAACAACTTATTGACCTGATCATTTCTCAATTACTTCCACCTTCATCTTTCCAGAACCGTAATCTTTATTGCACTAGCCCTTCACCGAATGGTTCAACGCAAAACCGAGTCTGACTGAGTAGCGTATGGGCACAGTAGGTGGTCATTCTTCTTTGCTAATCATGATCTACATTAAGATGTTAGAAAAAGACATCTAGGATAAACTTCAACAAAGCACACATACACACATTTTTAGCCAAACACCTAACTACTTATGAAAACATAATTATAGATTTATTATATTCAGTATATATAATTCATGGTCGAGTATCCATGTTAAAGTCTTATAAACATATCAAATGTCTATGTGAATGCATGCCACTTAATGTCATGAAAAGGGTAACTAGTTTTGAGAAAAGCATAATAAAATAGGTAATAGAGTATGGAAAAAACTATTCTAGACATAGTAGAAGGGGTTAAAATGATGACAAAAACATGCCCTATCATTGCCCCATATGAAAGCTAGTGTCATTCCTCAGGCACTATAACATTAAGGATTTGGGAAAGCATTATCAAATACCCCAATGTTTTTTGCCCCTAGTGGTGCTACCAAGGCACCAATAAAAACCATTTGTTCATTCCAATTTTAGTTTGTGGCTAGCATCTAACTATTCATTTACTTCATTGTCTTGGAAGCTATATAAAGGCCACAGGAGGAGAGGTGGTTAGAAATTAAGAGGGACCAATAGATCTATCTCGACCTATCTACCTAAGTGGATATACCAATGAACCCTATGCATTGTAGCTCTAAAATTGATTAGGTTGTGTGGTTTATACTTCCTTAGTGCCATAGTCAATCTGCTTCATCGTTGCATGATGCCCTCTGTCCCTCATGCTAGGGGGTTCTGAAAAATCCTTATAAACCTTTTTCAGGTGACCTAATATTTTCTCTTTGTACTTCATCTTATGGAACTCATAGGCTATTTCAAGACAATCACAATACATTCTCTTGGGTTTTCATTTTTTTGGTCCTAGGGGCAGATTTACTGCTTGTTCCCTTTCCCTATATTTCATCAATTGTTCTCCATAGTCAATTTCATTTCTTTCCCATGAAAAAAGGGATAGAAAATGTATATCTCCAATGAACAACATTGTATTCCAATTGGGGTCAGATGGAACAAGGTATTTGTGTAGGTAAAACACGCAGAAGATTTCTGATAGTGTCGGGTGACCCATCGTAAGCATCCATAAATTATTGTGGTGAAGTTATAATTGGATTAAGATCCCTGACAACCTTCATTAATTTGCACAAAATATATTTTTCCTCAAGGCACAATGCATACACCCTTGGAGGTGGTCTGCATTCCATTATTTGAGGAATTAACCCTGTGATTCTGTCCAACCTATGTTGCAAATCTTGTACTTCAATTTTTTTCTTACTAAGTTATTTTCTCAATTTATTCCTCTATATCTCCCATAGATTTTTCATACTGCATTTTTTTATAAAAATATAGAGATAGAGGTTGAAAAGTTACCTTTGTTTGTTCACTTTCTGGACCGTTCCCTTCATTTTTCTCTACATCTCTATCCCTTGCCACATCCTAAGTTGGTCAATTCATAGATGAAGGTTTCCATAATATTATTTTCATTGAGGTGTTGTGATCTATCAATTTTTTAGATCTAGCAACCTGAACATTTTTCCCTTGACTCCCCTCTTGAAACAAGGATTGATTATCATTCTAATTTTGTTGATTAATGGCTTCTTCAAATGATGCAGCTTTAGAATCCTCCCTACTTATGTCTTGGAATTTCCAAAGTGGGTTGCTAACACTTTGTTGGGGTTCATCTTTCAGTGGTTCTTCTACAAGAATTTCTGGAACATCTACATGCATGGCCTTGGGAACTGTATCAGGTAGTACCGCTCCTTGCATATGAAGTCAAACACTTCTTCTTGGAGGATTCCTTGTAGTGGTTGCAGGCCATTTCTTTGGGGCACTTCTCCTCTTGGAAGAAATGACTTCATGAGATTTCAAATTAGTGTCAACATTAGGTTTTCTCCTTTTGGAACCCCTGGAAGCAAGTTTGGGAGTAACCATTGCTTCCTTCTTAGATATGTCCTCAATCATTTTTCCTTTCCCCTTGTCTTTCTAATTTCTACTTTGATTTGCTGCAAGATCTCTCAACCGCTTCAGCATTAGGGTTTGGACTTTCAGATGCCCTAGTTTCCTGCCCTATTTTTTCAAGGGTAGGATTAGAGATATATGGCTCCTTTGATAGAGATGAATTTTATTCTGGAACATCACTTTGTTCCTCATTAACCCTTTGGTTAGGTATTGCATTGATTAATCACACTTCTTGGTCCAAAACAAGTTCCTCCCAAGTCATGGAGGACACATCTCTTAAACACCTTTCCACCAGTAATTTGATCAACCCTTGATGGGTTACAACATGTTTCCATCCTCGTCTGAATTCTTTTGAACTTAATTTCAACATGACATAGAGAAAATTGGGGACATTCACATGTCTCCCATGCCATAAATGGATAAGTAATTTAAAATGCACTGCATGCAGAAATGAGAAATGACCTTCACAATTCAAATACCTCATTATGTGGAAAACCAATTATGGATATGTTTCAGGCAGAGACAATATTTTTGCTACTTTTTTGTCTTCCTAAATCCTTGGTTCAGCTAGAATGGTCAATTTGACATGTGTTGACCTTGTGGTGTGTCCATTAGGATAAGCTTCACCCATAGCCAGAAGTCTGGAAACTCTGTCAATCTGTGTTGTTGTAGCAACTCCCCTTAGGCAGTTTACTTGGGCCTCTCCTGATGACATAAAGTTTTTCCATTAGTATGAAAAGAGAAACCAGTTGTAATAAACCATCGGTTACACTATAGTGAAAATCAGGTTTTCAATTCAAACTGAAATTGCTAAGTAAAGGGAAACCCGACGACACAATGTTGTAGTGTAAAATGAAAGTGCAACCCAAAGATGATAAAGTGGAACCTGACAGAAGTAAAACAAAAGTGGAACCTAATGAGAAGAATACAATGCAAACCAAGAGAAAAGACAAGAGAGGAACCCGAAGGACAGTTCAACCAAGGAACACCGAGAGACAGTCAAACTAATTTCAAAGCAAACTGAGCATCAGACACCGAAATTTAGTTATATCCTGAGAAAAGTGGACCTGACTTCCACATCAGATCAAACAGCTATATTCCATTTATAGAGTTTTGATTTTTTTAAATCTATTTCTTGAGCAACAAGAAACATTATTGTAATTTTTTTAATTAGTTTAACTAAATAAAAACATCTAGACTAGGAGATCAATGTCAAGTTGTAAACCTTTGATCATAGAGTTAAGTTGTAATACATGAAACTACATTAGGTCAATCTATGTTATAAATAGATGTTATAATCATTCATTTAAAGAGGATGAGAGGGTGAATGTAGCCAACAAGAACATCTATGGATCAGATTGAGAGTTTCAAGAAGGAGAACAACAAAAGATGAATTTGGTTATCAAGAACCAAGAACAGAGGCTACCAAGAAACAGAGGTATTAATCAATCACATTAAGTGATACATTTATACATGTGATTTGTAATGGATATGTAATCAGAAATCGTTAGAATGCATACACTCAGGTCAATGAGTATTTTTGTCTGCATTCTAACAAGTGTAGCAAATAGAAGAAATCCTTTCAAGAAAGGTGGATTTAACAATCCTATTGTAAATCTCTTAATTAAGTGCACACTAAACAGTGTTGCTAAAGCTCTTAATAGAGTACAACTTAACCAGTCTCCACATAATACTCCTAACAGGGTAGATCATAAGAATTGATCAAATTGTAAGCCTTAATCGACCCCTTCCAATTTGCAGATAGTGAAGATTTTGTGGGTGTCATCCCCACCGCAGATTTTACCTTCTAAGAGGGGTTTTCTGCATTACCATATCTTGTGTTATGAGTCAATTACTTTCATGAATGTTTACATGTTTGTTAAAGTTTATGAATTGATATATCTTACACAAAGATAGTATAGAATAGATGGTTGGTTATACAATTGATTACACAATGGATAAAGGTTGAAAGAGATAAAAAATTTAAAGGTACTGATTCACCCTTCCCCTCTCAGTACACACTTCCCATTATTTCCAATAATTGGTATCAGAGCTGGATCTCTTATTTGGAAATTTTAAAGACTTAAGAAAAAATATCATACAATGGAGAAGTATAGACTTGACAAGAGTATTGAGAATCAGAAGCTAGAAATTCAGATCTTCTATGAGCAGTATAAAGAAGCTATAATCAAGATGAGATAGCTCCTAGATGAAAGAAAGATTATGGCATATCACTGTAATGAAACAAACTACCAAGAAGAAGAGATACCAGATCTATTTGAGTCTTTAGGATCTACAACTAGAAAAGCATCAGACACATCAAAAGAAAGCATCACAAGCTTAACTGAAATCAATCAACATCTGGCTAGACAATTAAAATCTCTACAAATCAGTCAAGAGACATAGATGGTAAGAATGATTGATGTCATGAACAATGCTAGACAAGCTGAGCAAGAGAGAACGGTAGCTATTGATGATAGAGGGAAGATTACTGAAAAGCTACAAGAGAAAGAGTCAGAAATACAAAGACTTACAAAACATCATCATAAGATTACAAATTGGATTATTCTTATGAGTCAAGAGGTAAATGGAATGAATACAAAACTCATTGAAAGAATAGAAGCTATCGGTGAGCTAAGGGAAGAAAATGAAAATCTGAAACAAGAAGTAAGAATTCAGTGACAGCATAATGAAATAATCAAGAGAGCTAAAGAAAGAAATAAAAGGATGGATGATTTTCTTGATGGACAAATGAGAGACAACAACAACACTGGACTAGGCTATACCAAAAATGGAGAATCAACCAATCAAGATAATCCAAAGAATATCTATGCAAATCCAAGACCAAGAAAGCTAACATGCAATCACTATGGAAGGCAAGGTCACACATCAAATGTTTTCAGGAGAAAAATGAAAGGTATTCCTAACTCCACATCTTCATTCATAGTAATTTGTTATAAATGTAACAAGAAAGGACATAAAGCATATGAATGTAAATTTGAAGTGAAACAACCAAAGAAGGAAACCTACATGGACAAATACTGTCCTACTTGCAAAATGGATGGGCACACAACTCTTGAATGCTGGATGAAGAAAAAGAAAGCATGGAAGCCTAAAGGTAAAAAAAAATGCCTATCAACCAAAAAGAGTTGGTAACCAGTATGTATGGGATTATAATACATGGGAAAACTGCACAGCATGTGGAAGATTTGGTCACATAGTTGCAAATTGTATGAGACAATGGACAAGAAATCCTAGAGGCTGGACTAACCCCGGAATGAAATGTTTACACTTTCATAAAGTTGGTCATCTCAAGAAATACTGCAAAGACCGAAGGACAGAGACCAACACTTTTGCCAATGTAAACACCATTGAAGACATCAGGAAGATGAGAAACAAAATTTGGAGGAAAGCTACAAACAGGGATGAAGCTGGACCGAGAAATGAAAATGGTGACACCTTATCCAATGGATTTGGTGACATCACCACCCCCATCTAAGTATGGAACTGCATTATACCAAGTAATGTTTTACATCACTTCCATTATACATAGTTAAAAATATCAAATCAGCATGATTAAAGATGCACTATGGTATTACTTCTTATAATTTTGTAAATTCAATTGCATTGGTATACATTCAAAGCTAAGTTGTCAACACTTACCAAGAATCGTCGGTTAACATATAAAAGCTAAAATTTTCTAGTGTGAACCAAGATCTATTGGTAATCATGTGAGTTGACAAAGTTTTCTTCGCCATACACTGAAATCCGTCGATGAACATAACAAGCTAACAAGTTGCCCTGAAGCATCATGTTTTCACCTAAAGAGAAGTTAGTGTATCACCTGATGACTCTGTCTTCACACACTGAGGAGTGGTTGAGCATTAATGACTCAACTTAGGGAAAAGTCTATAAATAGATAACAAAAGGGTTTCATTTCTCACCAAGCGATTAGACCAAAGTGACAAGAGTGAAACTAGAGCACGAAGCAAAAACATTGTAGAGGAACTCCAACCTGATTCATAGTACTCCAAGAAGATCCCTTAAAACTACAGAGGTTAAAGTAAGTACCAGCATAAACCAAGAACTCTGTTTATCATTTGCGGGAAAGCCCTAATTTTAGAAAAAATGGAAACTACATCAAGAGCCGCTAAGCTCAAGAGTGTTAAGAAGAACAAGATCAATCTTATCAAGAATTCAACATGTGAGGAAATTAAGTATAAGATATGCTAGAGGTCACTTCACAACCTGACAATGTTGGAGCATTCTCAAGAATACCAGCTAGGGTTTTGTTGATTGAAGATGTGTGAGCATATATTCACTGCAAGATAGCAGAGATCAGAGACCTAGAAGTGGAAAAATATTTCAAGAAGCTTTGTAACAATAATGGCACTATCAAGGATGAGCACAAGCACATCGAGGTAAAAGGGCTCACAAATTCCCTATGGTTCCCAAAGGAATTCAAAACCGAATGGATTTGGTTAGTACTGAGTAGGATACATGACCGAATGAATGAGCCAAAACTAATAACAATGGATGTTATACATGCTGTCACCGGTTATCCCATAATCGACAAGGTAAAGGCACTAAAGCACCCACCTAAAGTTGAAATTGAGAAGAATACCAGAGCTACATGGGATGGAAGAGGACTAAAAGTATCCACCATCAATGATGATGAACTGAAATTTGGAGCATGTGTCTTAGGATACAAGTTCTTTCTGGAAAGAAGGATGAACAACATTGCATCTGGAGCAGTGGATACAACCTACGAGATTTTCAAGAAGGGATTGCAATTGGATCTATCATAACTAATACTCAGACAACTAGAGGAGAACATGAAGACAATAAGAAATGCAAAGTCAAATTCATGTAAGTTTGGTTCTCATAATGTGCATATTTTTCTACTTCCAAGAATCTTTCCCATCTATAGGAAATGTGCAATGGGACACAACAAGACCAGTAACCATACAGATTAGTGAGTTCATAAAATCACTAGGAGATAACTTTGAGTCAGTCATGGATGAATACTTTGTTGAATTCAAACATAGAATGTAGAAAAGAGTAAGGATCCCAGAATAGTTAATTTAAAAGTTCAAGACTGATATATGTTTTATGGTAGATATTGACTACACATACATCAAGCCAGTTGTACCGAGGACAACATGGCTATCTCCACTTGACTATGAGGTAAACATAGATCAAGCATCTAATACAATTGAGGCATTGATAAATGAGCCATTAGATTAAAAAATAACCTAAGTTTGGAACTTATGAAGAGGCCAAAGAAAGGATTAAAATTGGCTTGGTTGTAAAGAAGATTGATAGAAAGAAAGACAAGATGGTCAAGAACTTAAAGAAAAGGTTGTCGGTAATAGAAGAAGAAACTCAAAAGATAGAAGAAATTGAGGGCCAATCACCCATTGATGAAGCTGAGAAGGAGAGTGACTCAGAGCCAATAGAGTCGGATATACCACTACCTCCACTAGCTAAGAAGCCTAGGACTACAGCTACAACAAGGAAAAGGAGTCAAACAACCAAGGATGCAAGTCCTTCACCAATAAAGAAAGGTCAAGTAAGGACCTATAAGAGGAAACCTCAATCATAGAAAAAGGGACAAACTAAAAGAAGAAAGTTCCTAAGAACAAGAAAAGGTGATTGTGGAACGAGCAGAACAGAAGTTTCAATACAAACTGATAGAAAAGATCAGCCAAGAAGTGGTAGAAAATAAGGTAAAGCTTTCAGAATTATCAAATGATTTAGATCTAATCATTACTAAAGTTGTTTCCTTAATCCAAAAGCTATGCACTTTAGAGAAATTTACTAAGGATAACAACGACAAGATTGCAAAGAACAATTTCGATCTGAATGTAAGTGCACAAAGTCTAACCATAGATGGAAATGAAATCAAATTGCATTATGAGAAGATTGTTGAAATAAAAATGTTAAGATAAGAACTTTGGGAAGCAAAATCATAGTTCAGATAGGAGGTTACCGAGATACAGTCTATACTTTTACCAAACGTCACACTTCTACAACACCTAAGTTCAGCAAGGAAACTAATTGCCACCCCTGAGATGTATGTAGCAAACAACATCTACAAAATGCATGCCAAGATCACGTTATAGCATATGGCTCTTGAGAATCTCAAGGAGAAAAGGGAGAAGATGAAGGAGAAAATGAAGTCCTCTCACTCTCATATTTTTTATAAGCTATAGGTATACACCTTTGCCCTTACTATCAAAAAAGGGGAAAAGGAAATAATGTGTACATAGCATATAGTATGTACATAGAATATAGTACAAAAAGAAAAAGGGGAAAAGGAAAATATAGCACAAAGGGAAAAGGAAGAGATAGTATAAAGACAAAGTATACATACACATATACTATACTATACCGACATATGCATACTAATGTCAAAGGGGGAGATTGATGACATAAAGTTTTTCCATTCGTATGAAAAGAGAAAATAGTTGTAATAAACCATTGGTTACACTACACCGAAAGTTAGGTTTTCAGTTCAAACCAAAATTGCTAAGTAAAGGGAAACTCAACGACACATTTTTGTAGTGTAAACCGAAAGTGCAACCCAAAGATGATAAAGTGGAACCCGATAGGAGTAAACTGACAGTGGAACCCAATGAGAAGAATACAATAAAAACTAAGAAAAAAGACAAGAGAGGAACTTGACAAACAGTTCAACCAAGGAACACAGTCAAACTGATTTTAGAGAAAACTAAGAATCAGACACCGAAAGTCAGTTATATCTAAAGAAAAGTGAATCTGACTTCGACGTCAGATAAAATAGCTATATTCTATTTATAGAGTTTTGATTTGTTTTAAATCCATTTCTTGATGATCAAGAAACATCATTGTAATTGTTTTAATCAATCCAACTGATTAAAAAATGTAGACTAGGAGATCAAGGTCAAGTTGTAAACCTTTGATCGTAGAGTTAAGTTGTAATACGTGAAACTACATTAGGTCAATCAATGTTATAAATAGATGTTGTAATCATTCATTTATAGAGGATGAGAGGATGAATGTAGCCAATGAGCACATCTATGGATCAGAATGAGAATTTCAAGAAGCAGAACAATAAAAGATGAATTCCGTCATCAAGAACCAAGAACAGAGGCTACTGAGCAATAGAGGTATTAATCAATCACATTAGGTGATACATTTATACATGTGATTTGTAATGGATCTACAATAAAAAATTGTTAGATTGCATACACTCAAGTCAATGAGTATTTTTATCTGCATTCTAACAAGTATATCAAATAGAAGAAATTCTTTCAAGAAAGGTGGATTTAACAATCCTATTGTAAATCTCTTAACCAAGTGCACACTAAAAAGTGTTGCTAAAGCTCTTAACAGAGTAGAAATTAACAGTCTCCAAATAATACTCCTAAAAGGGTAGATCATCACAAGTGATCAAATTGTAAGCCTTAACCAGTCCCTTCCAATCTGCAGATAGTGAAGATTTTGTGGGTGTCATCCCCACCGCAGTTTTTACCTTCTAACAGGGGTTTTCTGCATTACCATATCTTGTGTTATGAGTTAATTACTTTCATGAATGTTTCTATGAATTCTTACATGTTTGTTAAAGTTTATTAATTGATATATCTTACACAAAGATAGTATAGAATAGATGGTTGGTTATACAATTGATTACACAATAGATAAAGGTTAAAAGAGATAAAAAATTTAAAGGTACTGATTCACCCCTCCCCTCTTAGTACACACTTCCCATTATTTCCAACATCTCCATTGTTCAAAGTTATGATAAATGCTAGGGTTATTTCTTCATTATAGCCAGTTAAACAAAGAAAATATGTTAGCCACCCTGCATTATTGAACGTTTGCACATTCGCCTAGTCTTGCAACAAAAACAAGTGATCAATTGGTTCATGCCATTTGGGTGGTCCACCCATCCTGAGAAATACCCAACTCTGCCAATGATGACTTGTTTCCAAATATGACACTCGTTGCCTCTGATCTGTTGGAAATCAACTATTTTGAATACTCTTGTTGTTTGAGCTTCATATTTTACACACACACAACTTCTCAAAGAGACTATTCACAAATTTTAAATTGCTGATTTCAAAATCATGGAGATAACATCAGGGGTTCTTGGAATTATTTTTAAAATGGCTAGCAAAGAAAAATTTTCATGCGGGGATTGTCACGTCAACATAAAAAAATGGCTCAAATGGCTACATGTTATAAATGAATAAGGACAACATTTCAAACAATCATGACATGAAAAAGGAATAATCAATTAATGATGATTGTATATTTATCAACGCATTTAATAGCTCCACCCCCTACGAAAAAGGTGGCAAGTGTCCACACATGCATATTGGAAGGATAATGATATTGGAAGGAATTAAATTTAATAAATACAAGTAAATATTTATCATGTTAAAATAAGTAAGCTAAGTGGATAATAAATGTGCATGTGTACCTGGAAGTTATTACCATTGAATGTGCTCAACTTCGGAAAGATTTGCTGATGTTTTCTAAAAAGGTATATCTTGAAGCAAAAATGACATGGAAAAATGAGTGACATAGAAGAGGCATGATGTGAAGTGGAATGAAATATATTTATTATGGAAAGGAGTGGTTTCCTAGAGAAAAAGAAACTTTATTATCAACAACATGACGTATGTAGATTTAGATAGAAGAATAAAGCGGAAGGATATTTTCTTTGGTTGTAGGAGGTGTCTTGTCAGAAGGGCACTCAAACTACTACATGAACTTAGCCTTTGTGGATGGTTTATAGTATATATGGAGTCTATGAGAATTTACTAGTAATTCAAAGTGCATAGGGTCTATTATTGTTAATTGAACAACATCATTTGCAAAAAATTGTTCTATTTCATAAGGCCCAAGCCAATCGGATGTCAACTTACCTTGGTTTTCCTGTAAGCGTGAATCATAGAATAGTGCCTAGTCAGTCACCTAGGGAAATTTTTTTGTTTTGTATGTGTGCATCATGTCACTCCTTTCATTGTAATTTAACAACCTCAATTTGTTGGAGGGATGTCTTCCACATCTCATCAAGAGCATTAACCTGCAAGAGCCACTCCCTTTGGGCTACAAGAAGATCAATGTCTAGATCCATTGTTGTGCATAAGGTCTTGTGCTCAAACTTGATGAGAATCATGGAAAATTCCCATACACTAGTTCAAAAGGTGTTAAACCTAGTATTGTTGTCTTCCAAGTTGTTATGTTCACCCAAACAACTTCTTGAAGTCTACTGCTCCAATCTCTCTTGTGGATCTACATTATTTTTGTCAAGATGGCCTCAATTATATTGTTGGTGATTTATGCTTGTTCGTTAGCATGAGGATGGTATGGGATATACTTCATGTGGCAAATGTTGTACTCATTCATCAATGCAGTAATCAAGGTGGATGTGAACTGCACACCTTGATTTGTGACCAGCTCGCTTCCAACACCATACCTTGTGAAGATCTCCTCGTGTAGGAACTCGACCACTCTGTTATCTTTGGCATGTTTCATTTCCTAGACCTCCACCTACTTAGTGACATAATATATGCAAACTAGTATATAATAATTTTCATTGGATGGAGGATAGATTGGTCCTACAAAATCCAAGCCCAATTTGTCAAAATGAGTGACCACCACCTAAGGGAATAGAGGAATTTCATCATACTTTTTAGGTCTGCCCATTATTTGACATTTGTCACATTCTCTAGTGTAGTTTTTTGCATCCTTGTATAAAGTGGGCCAGTAGCCTGTTGTGAGTATTTTCATTGATTTTCTCTATGATACAATGTGACCTCCACATGGCTCATTATGAAAATCATGATGACTGTCATAAGTTTCATCCTCCCTTACACACCTTCTCATGACCTAATCAAGACCCATATAAAATATACAACTTGCAATCCAAGAGAAATTGAAATTTTTCTCTATTAAAAGCCTCTTTTCTTTTGAGGAAAAGTATGGAGGTACCTTGTTGGAAACCAAATAATTGTCAATGACTACATACCAAGGAGTTTTTGCTGATATGGAAAACAAGTGATCATCAAGAAAATTGTCATCAATAATTTGAGAATCATCAACGTTCTGCAACCTTCATAGGAAACCAACAACTACATTAGCTCGGCCAGGTTTATCAACCATTGTGATATCAAATTATTGTAGGACTAAAATCCATCTAGCTAACCTCCCTGTGATAGTAGGTTTGTTGGCCAAATACTTAATTGTTGCATAATCAGTGTGTACATAGATTTGATATCTAGTGATATAGTGGAGAAATTTTTTGAGGGCATAGATGAAAACCAAGATTTATTTTTTCTAGGACTGTGTAATTTATTTCAGGTCCCTAAAAATTCTTGTTGATAAAGTAGATTTCATGTTCAATAGCATCCTCTTTATTCCCTAGAAAAAACCCCAAAACATAATCAGAAGCATTTGTATGAATGTGAAATGGTAGGGACAAAATAGGATCCCTTAAAATAGGTGCCTAAGTAAGAACTTACTTAAGCTACAGAAAAGACTCATCACAAGATGCAGTCCATAGAAACTCAGAATCTTTGAGAGTAGGGAATACATTGGGATTTCCATTTTTCTAAAATTCTTGATGAATCTTCTGTAATACCCAACATGCCCTAAGAAAATTTAGACATATTTCTATTTTTTTTGGTGTGGCCAGGTTCATGATTACTTTTATCTTGGCAGGGTCAACCTGAATACTAGCAACAAAGCTATAATGTCCAAGAACTACCCCTTCTTGCATCATCATATATCATTTTTCACTATTCAAGGATAGATTGTGCTCTTCACATAATTTTAGAACTCTACCCAGACTAGACAAAGCTTCCTCACAGGTTTCCTCATAGGTTGTAAAATCATCCATGTAAATCTCCATGCAGTCATCAGAAATATCAGCAAATATACTAATGACTACCCTTTAAAAGGTTGTTGGGGAATTGCAAAGACCAAAGGGAAGGACATAATAGGAAAAGGTTCCACATGGATAGAAAAGGGTAGTATTTTCTTAATCTTGAGGAATAATCCTAATTTAATTATACTCACTATACCCGTCAAGTAATGAGAAATACTTTTTGCCTTCCAAGGATTCAAACACTTGATCTATGAATGGTAAAGGGAAATGGTCCTTTTTGGTAGCATTATTGAGTTCTCTATTATCTACACATACCCTCCACTTTCCTCCTTTCTTGGGAACTATCACTAATGGAGAAACCCACTGAGTGTCTAAGATAGGGTAGATAAAACCAGCACTTAGTAGTTTTTGTAATTTAGTTTTCACTATCTCTCTAAAAGAAGGATTAACACACCTTTGGAATTGTCTAATGGGAGATTTATCCTCCTTTAGATATATCCGATGTGTACACAACTTAGGATCTAAACCTTTCATATCCCCATAATCCCATGCAAATGATTTAGGATGATCTTTTAGGAGTTTGGCTAGGGAGGTTTGCTGTTGAGGAGTGAGCTGACTGTTTATCTGCAAAAAACATCCTTGTGAGACCTCTAATTGTTTGGTCGGCTCTACCATAGAAGCATCTGTGAATGAGGGTATTTGAATTTCATGCAGAAGTAATTGGTGGTAAATTTGTTTGGCTGCAGGAGATGGGGATAACTTAAAATCATGATATAATGGTTATAGGGAGTAGTTATGGGGAGAAGAACATTCAAAAGGGTGTAAACTTGGGCCATACTGATTCTTGAAGTTGTAGGAAAGGGTCTCTTTTTAACATCATTAACTAGGCCACTGAATTTACTACCTCAGACTCCTCTCCTATGTCTGGCCAAATTGGTGTAGTCATCTCAAGTTGCAGATAGGAAGGTGGATATAAGTCTATCTTTTTAGTAGAATGACCATCAGAGATGATCATATCTCCTGAGCGATAGCCTATATAAGCATCTGCAGTTGCTAAACAGGGCCTAGCTAGAATAATTGGATATCCCACTAAGGTAGCTTTGGGTGAAAGTATCATGAAGTCAGCAGGGTATGACCAAGATTATAAGGTGACAACAATATCTTCTACCATTCCATCAGGCTTGATTGTGAAACTATCTGCAAGTTGTAGGACAGAAGGTGTAGTCCAGAGGTTGGCAATTCTGAGGTGTTGCATAATTTCCTTGGTCACAACATTGATAGCTTCTCCTAAGTCAATCAAGGCATTCTTGATGGTTGTCCCATTAATAACAACTTCAACAACTGGCCTGCTAGGGTCTAAATATTTTGGGACAACTACTTTGACAAGCATTATGTCCATAAGTTTTCCTAAGACATGAATAGTCTAGGGATCCTTTTTTTCATGTTTCCTGAAATATCCTTTCTTAATGAATTTTCCATAGGTAGGCACATCCTTGATTTCTTGGAATAATAGGATTTGAACACTATTATTTTTGAGTTGATCAAGAATGTCAAAGTTGCATCTTCAACAAGCTTGGGCTTTTTAGCTTGCAGCCTCTATGGAAAAGGAGGAGATTTTTGTTGAGCTTTATTCGGTTTTGTGGTTGGGCCCACTGGAGTAGTAGAGGATTAATTTAGATAATCTATTTCTTTTAAGGATACATCTATTATAACAGGTGGAGTTGGAGTAGGTAGTGTAGTACCAGACCGCAAATGGATATCATTAATATTTATAGCATAGGCATGGTATGAGGTAGGGTCTTTTTCATAGACATTCCATTGTCAGGTCAGAGGTCTATTATTAGGATTTGTTTTAGGTTGATAAGGAAGCTGAGTAGGCTTTGGAGGTGTAGTAGTGGCTACAAGAGGTGGCAAAAGTGTCTTTTGTGGTGGCTAAAGAGGTGGCTACAAGAATCCTTGTGGCTGATTTGGCCATTGCTGACCTCCTTGCCATTGTTGATTTTCTTGCCAATTATCCTGTGGTGGTTTCCATGCCCCTTGGGGTTGTTTCCAATTTCCTTGGGGATTTTTCCATTGATGGTTTGGGTAATTTTTCCATTGAGGTTGAGCGTTATTCCAAGGAGGGTATTGATAAATTACAGGAGGTTGCCATTGATTACTATAAAATGGACCATTAAATGTCAGAGCATCCTGAGACATATCTTGTTATTGAGCCCATGTTCTTTGTTTTGAAATGAAGAATAATTGTTCATCCTTTCCCACAACTTGCTTGAAATTAGTGGGCAGCTGAGAAGTCTCAAAATTAGCAACCATCTTACACCTGCAATATTTCTTCTTCTATCGACAATGGGGATAGAATTCTACTAGAATAGCTTCACCTTCTTCATGCTTTTTCATTTCTCTTAGAGTATCTAGTTGAGTTTATACATTATTTATACTATCCTTCTTAAAGTAAGATAGGAGATGAGTTATCTCTATCTAAGAGGCTCTAGCACCATTGGATTTTCCTATAGTAGACCTATATCCTTGGCCTTTCTTAGCGGCATCTCTAGAAAAATTAAGGAAGATCTTTTTAATATCATCCCATATAGATTGGGTGATATCCCTTCCTACCATTAGGTCCAAATATTTTGTGCATCCTTCATTAATACCCCTCAGAATGAGTAAATTCTAGGACCCTCGGTTGAATGATGTTGAGTGTTCTAGAGTAGGCTCAACAAAAATCTTGACAAATAATCTTCAATAATTTCATCTTCCTTTTGTATCATCATAAAAATTTCATCACCCCTCATGTCATTTCCTCTGCAATACTCTTTATATTTATTCAAGAAGGCATTCTTCATTTCATCCCAATCATAGACATCATGGCCTAGACCCATAAACCATCAAAAGATAGACTCCTTAAGAGTTGTAGGAAACAATTTGAGCCTATGGGGATCCATGGTATAATCATAACTATGATAGAGGATATCAAAATCAAAGAGAAAGGTATTTGGATCCTCTGTCACTAGGCCATAGAATTTGTAAAGGGTCAAAGATAGAATATTCTTGAGATTATTGTTGTCATGTTGATCAATAATGGGAAATGGAAAAGCTGGAGAGTTCACCACAATATGCAGACCTTGAGGTGGATTTTGAGGTTGGTAGATGACTAAATCCAATGGTTCCTCTCCTTCTTGATGGTCAGGGTATTGAATTTGTAGATTCACCAAGGCTTCAGCAAAAGGATTAAGCTCAAATGGTTCTTAAGGGGGATAAAATCCCAGGGGTTCACCTTCGAAGGATGATTATTATGAGATAGGAATGGTTAAAATAGCATCAACAAACTGACCCTCCTCCTCTTCTTCTGGCACAAAAATTTCTCCTAACTGGTTGTTGGGGTAATTTGGCAGGCATCTTCCTAGAGCGTCTCTTCTTCTTTTATGCATACAGCTGGAGTGGAGTTTTGTAGAATTGGTGTGGGAAAACTATGGGAGTGGAATCTAATTCAATCAAAGTAGGATATGAAATCATAAAATAAGGAAAATTCTACAAATGGCTGAGTTAGAACTTGGCTCGACATCATCCCCAACAACGGCACAAAAAATGATCAGTTTCATAAATGAAAAAAAAAAGGATTATTACTAAGACTCATAGATTGGGAATCCTATCCAATAATCTATCATTCTTATCATAAATAACCCATTTAATTATTGACCTAGGGACATGCTACTTGGAATGGGCTAGCAAAATATATGCACCGAGAGATGACTCAAACCATGCTAATTTATAATTGTTGCAGGAAACAAATTGTTGATAGGAAGCTAATCTATTGCTGCATGAAACAAATGCTTTAAAATATAAATGTAGGAATGAGAAATCTTGAAAAGGAAATTCTTGAAACCTTAGACCATAATTCTTTGGTTTTTCTACCACTTTGGCTGTAGGAAGTGACAACTAACCTGTTGCTTTGGTTGCGGGAACAATTTCAACACCATAATTGAAATAACAAGTTGCATAAATGAAATATATAGGAAATGAAACTAGCTACTATGGATTACTCACCAAGTTGGCCCTCTTGGATGATTATCCCAAAACTCAATTACACAGTATGAACTTTCAACACTCCACTATTTCATTGATTCAAGAACAAGGTACAATTGTATTCGTAAAAATTGGAAAATATGACAAAATGAAAACAACTTCTGAAAAAATACTACTGTCCCCCCTCCTCACGCAGGAGTGGGGATTTATTTAAAGGAAAAGAGATCTAAATACTAACTACTCACACCATGAAAAAAGGCAGAGACTTTATTACACCTCTAGAAAATAGGAAAGAGATCATCCATCAAAATAGGAAAAGAACTGTCACAACAGACACAAAGAACCAATCTAGCTTCTTTTTGTTTCCTATATTTCCTTAAGAAAAGAACCACTTCTTGACCTAATCATTTCTCAGATATTGCCACCTTCATCTTCCTAGAACTGTAACTGTTATTTCACTAGCCCTTCACCTAATGGTTCACTGTAGGACTGGGTCTGACTGACTAGCGCATGGGCACAATAGCTAGCCATTCTTCTTTGTTAATCATGATCTGCATCAAGATGTTAGAACAAATGCATCCAGGATAAACTTCAACAAAACACACATACACACATTTCCATCCAAATAGATAACTACTTAAGAAAACATAATTACAGATTTATCATATTCAGTATATATAATTCATGGTTGAGTATGCATGTCAAAGTCTTATAAATATATCAAATATCTATGTGTTTGCATGCCACTTAATGTCTTGAAAAGGGTAACCAATTTTGAGAAAAGAATAATAAAATAGGGAAAAGTGTATGGAAAATACTATTCTATACATAACTGCAGGGGTTTAAAAGATGAAAAAGGATTCCCTATCACCACTCTCTTGACCAAATCACTCTACCAGTGCCCAATAACCCAATAAGATTACACACTTACTTAATAGGTGTCTTGACACCAAATTTCTCAAACTTGTTCCCAACAACCCAGGGATGTTCTAAGGTCTTCTATGTTGTTCCCAGACTCTATTCAACTAGTTTCAACCTTTCCCAAGTCTCCACAACACAAACTATTTAGGCTGGTCTCAATTAGGCTATTTCCCTTGTAGCCCTTCAAACCATGTTTTCTTCAATTTTCCCCAACTTTTCCCAATACACTTGGTAAAAAAATTTCAAATTCAGACACCCATTTTGGATTTATCTAAAATATCCCAAAATCAGGTATCCTTCCTTTGGACCAACTATATAGAAAATACTATGCTACATGTTGCAAGAGCCCTAATTAGCCCAAATTTACAAAGAAAGTATGCTTGAAACTTTACACCAGGACTTAAAAAATTTCATAGTATCCCAAAATGACTCCAATAAAAGGATTAAATCACTATATTTGTCTTACCAACACAGTAAATATGATTTCTATCAAACCCTCACCAAATAAGCTCCCAGACTAGGGCTTCTTGGAAATCTGACAAAAACTCTCTTCAAATGCTCAAAAAAAGTTCTAAAACCTTCACTTGGACATTTATAATCATGAAAAAACATAAAAATACCCCCTTACTTAGCCACTTCCTCTGTTGCTACACATGTGGCATCAGAACATGCCCTTTTCCAAGGCTAAACAGTTAGTTATCTCGGTGATAACCACTTAAATCTTCATCCCTGAATTCAATCTTGTTATGATAAGTGCATTTATGTTACAAAGGACCCATTCTACTAGAAACATAAGTCATACATCAGATAGAACTAGCCAGATCATAATGAGACCCTCAAAATGTCATGTTTTCCCTTAACCTAGTCATAGATCAATCAAAAAAATGGAGATAAGATGGATTGTTTAAAGCCTTAAATGGATTAAAATGTGTTTGAATAAATGATAAGAACAATCCTAGTTCATCTCTCAATACAAGAGCACTTAGATTTCAAATCATGAATAGAAGATCATACAAAATGTGATTGAAATGCTACAAATCTGAACCTTGTCTTTATTGCAGAATTTATCACCATACATATATATCTTGCATCCATGCATTCCAAGGATTATATAAACTCTTACAATCATCCCTCAACCGATTTTTATCAATTTGAGTCATTACATTAAACAAAACAAACTAATTTTAGGAAGCCCGCCAAACTGTAACTAATCGTTGTAATTTAAAAATTCAAATTTGCAACTCCTAACAAACTGAATTCTAGCACCTCAAAACCAATATAAGTGAATTGGTTTGGATCTTATTGACTCCCTAAAACACCTAAACACCTATTCTAGACTCAATGGGCATCTATGTGCCATTTATTACATATATGGTCATATGGCCCTTACGAGGACCATTAGGACATTTGCCAATTTAATCAACTTTGTTACAATCATTGGACATAATTGGCTTTAATATATCAATATTTGGTCTCATAGACCCGTGTACTTCATTTACACCCCTTGGTAACTCCAAGGTCTTCATGGCTCTATTAGGTGCTCCTACACCAAAAACCCTAGCTTTTCATCATTGAAAAAATGCAGAGCTCACCATAATCAGTCCCCAAGAAAATGTCTTAATGAGAATAATATTAATTTCATTAAATAATAAGAATTATTCAATTAAAAATGGAGAAAAAAGAATCAATTAAATAATAAATTATTTAATTAATATTAGATAAAAATAAAGGAATATTAATTAGATCTCAAATTATTAAATAATTAATTAAAAAAATTCAATTATGGGTAATTGGAGGGAATTTTGAATTTAAATTATAAAAATGACACAAATTAAATAAATAAATAAAAATTATTTAATTAATTAAGACAAAAATTAGTAAGAACATCGCGCACATGCGATGCGACAATTGTAGGTGTCTACTTTTTTCCCCTCTTTGAGACAATGCATTTTCAAGCGTTGTTTCAAAGAATAAATAGTGAAAAGTCATGACGCAGTAATATCCTGGTGGGATTTGTGTAACATGTAGGTAATGTGTTACCCTTTAAAAGGTTTAGCAAAAAACATAAATGGGAGCTCAATCTTTCAACAAACTGACCAAGATTGTAGGAATATGATTAGGTCGAGAAATGGAAAATGGCAAAAGATATGGGTCCCATAAGGAAAGTTTTAAGATGGCCAGTACAAAAGGAAATGATTTCACATCCACCGAGGAGGGTTGGGAGGGTATAAATAGGCCAAAAGGATTATTTTCAAGGTCATTGTGCACATTTATCTTTTGGAATTTGAAGGGGGGAACAAGGTCTTTGAGTATTTTTGGAGAGCAATGGTGGGCATCAGGCACGAGGATCACCTAGAAAAGTGGGTCATGACATATCACTGGGTATAAGGCACATGACCAGTGGTGTTATATCCTATCTTGTTATAATTTTTTTTTTTTGCACATTTTCTATTTTTTTGTAGTTAGGACAAACCAAACAATGCAGTCGTAGGTATTTTTGTTGCAATCATTGGCAAAGCAATGTAAGTACCTGGTAAATTAGGATTTAGGAAAATGATGTAGGCTTGTAAGTGAGACACATTTACAAGTCATAAATAATGATAGGAAATAGTTCAATTTGTAGGAATTTTTCAATGAAATTGTCTATTAAAATTTATATTTGGAGTAAGCAATGCATTTTAGACATGCACATAATAGGATTTAACACATTGATTTTGGGATTTTCATGCATGATCATTATGATTGATTTTCATCATGTGTTTTCATTCTTGGGTCATAGATTTTGTTTTTATTATGTGGGAGAATCAACCCAACCCATTATCCTTTTGACATTGGTTAACTCAGTTCGAGTGAAATTACCTTGAGGGTGTTAGATTATTTCATGTTTCCTGTACGCCCTAGATTAGGGAAAACTGGGGCCTGATTACCACATTGTATGAGAGATGACACTCAGAGACCTTATCTTTCTACCTACCTACAAGAGAGATTGCATTTTGACCCTTGAGTATGTGTGGATTATTCTTAGAATTCTCATTAGTGAGATGAGGGTGGTGTATGAGTTATAGATAGGGATTACAACTCTATGTGACCTATTTGAGTGTTTAGAGGCAGACTTGGGCATTCGATACTATGAGATTAGATGGTAGGAGATGGTAGATTCATATGATATTTTATTTGAGGTATTGTGTGTGTTGGTAGTAGGAAATTGGATGTCAAACAAGTGGGCATGGATTTCCAGTGGGCTAGGGCCAAATGATATCTAGCCTTTAGACAAAGAGAATGACTTATGCATGGGGGATTTGTATATTAGATATGTTATATTACCATTTGCACAACATTTCTCATCATGAGACTCAATAATTTAGATGTGGAGTTACATTACTTCAAGTATGGGCATGGGAGCACATAACAGTGTGCAGACGAACATGACTTATGCATGGGGGCCTTGCGTATTAGCCATATTATATGAATAGTTGCACAAATTTTTTTATCATGAGGCTCAATCATTTGGATGTGGAATTATAGTACTTCAAGTATGGGCATGGGGGAACATGAGTGATTTCAAACCTCTTTTTGAGAGATATCTGATCCAGGCAGGGTACCCATATGTATACTATTACTCAATAGTGACTTGGAGATAGGGTATACTTGATATTGGCACCATTAGTTGGATATTATGATATTTTTCACATTGTGACCTTATAAAGATTGTGTACCATGGGATGGAGATTCCCAACATTTACTATATTTTTATAGGAGATATATCTTGCTGGTAGGACTGTACAAAGCCAAAGGATTAATGACATTCAATTATTAGACAAGGTTCTTAGATAGTTCAATTTGGATAAGGTGTTTCCATTGGTTCAGCTATGTTTTCTCGATACAATAGGGATGTATCTAGATGGGGAGCAGTTATTCCTTCATCTACTGCCTTTGTACATATTGAAATTTTGGTTTCTTTATATTGGGATTGGGGATCAATGACTATATATGTTGGTAAAAAATCTTAGTATGAGGCTTGGTGGGAATAGCATAGACTCATACCCTTGACAGATTTAGGAGTTCCCAATCCTATAAAGATAGCAAGATAAGTTTGGCAGCTACAACAAAGGACAATGAGGCATGGACATGGTCATGGAAGAGGGAAAGGTAGGGATGGAGGTGGAGGCCAAGGTGGAGGGAGATATTATGCGAGAGGAGGTAGAGTTGATGATGGGGATGATGGTGTGGATAGTGGAGGGGGTTGTGGATAGGGAGTTGTAGTTGGTGCAGTGGTTTCCTTTGCAGTTGATCTGAAAAGAGGTTATAGGGATAGTCAAGTGAAAGAGAGAGAGGTGATACTAAAGGAGAGGAGATCATTGGAGATATCCCTATGGAAGACAATAAGTACATAGATTTTATAGGTGATAGTTCAGAGGAGTAAAATGAGACGAAGAGCAAAATTTCTAGAGATTTTTACTCCAAGGAATCGAGTTTGAAGGATAGGGATAATGAGAAGAGTATTGGTATGGAGGGTGTGGGGATGGGTGGAGTTGACAAGATGTAGGACATTTCTATTGGATAGGATTTGAGATAGAGTCTCAACTTGCAAGGAATATGAGCACATATTAAGACTATGAGGGATGCGATGAGGACACTGCAGGATAAAATGGAAGTTTAAAAGAGTAGGGCATTGACAGTAGAGGAAGAGAGTGATTGGGCTACTAGATAGGTGACTGGATTAGAGGGTAGGGTGAGTTCATTGGAGTGGGAGGGGGATGGAGCTATTTATAGGGCAAGATAGGCAGAGGAGGAAACTCAACATTTATAGATGAAGTACATGATATGGCTCTCTGACATGATATATATCAAATGTTTCATGGTGGTCAAGAGGTCTTATATTGGCATGATTAGTATGAGAGGGTGGTTCCTCTAGAGCAGTGCGTGCCAAATTGCATAGCCTCCAAGAGGTCATAGGGTAGTGCTCATAGTAGAGAGAGTAGTGGGGGAAGAGTTATGCTACCTCCTAGGCCACCACATATGAGAGATAGGAACCTTCTAGATAGACTGAGGATGAACCTTCATAAGTTGTACCACCTAGGCCCACTGGATCAGAGGGTGGAGGCAACATGAGCTAATGTATGTATGTATGTATGTATGTAAATGTATATGTACATATATATATATATATATATATATATATATATATATATATGTATATATATATAT